>CAIGRL010095500.1:622-14868 GCA_903798325.1 Fraxinus xanthoxyloides
ATTCTGTCTTAACGTGAATGCTGCTACGATCTAGTTGTCTCTATTTCTTTACATGTTCCTTTCTATAAACTAAGTTATAAAATATTAGGTTATGCGACGAGGAGAGCAGTTGACAATTGATACAAAAATACAAAGCCAGCCACCACGAAAATTTCAGTAGAAAGATTCTAAGCCAACTGGCATACGAGTGTTACACTTGTGTAATTTGATCTATATATTATACAATACAAATTAACTCTATACAACAATATTGAAAAGATGGGTCGATTCAATCTTGTAATAGCTGTATTATCGCTTTCTTTGAGTGTTTGTTTTTTCCCTGATTTGGCTTCTGCTCAACTCAGACAGAATTATTATGCAAATATCTGTCCTAATGTCGAATCCATTGTTAGAAATGTTGTTAACCAAAAATTTCGGCAAACTTTCGTTACCGTACCAGCCACACTCCGCATGTTCTTCCATGATTGCTTTGTCCAGGTATTCATCATTTTTTTTCTCCTTAATGATCAAAAACAGATAATTAGATGGCTAAGCTGTCTTGGAATTTTTTTTTTTTTTTGTGGGGGAAATAGGGCTGCGATGCTTCAGTATTAGTAGCATCAAGTAGAGGAAATAGAGCAGAGAAGGATAATCCAGATAATCTCTCACTGGCTGGAGATGGATTTGATACAGTAATTAAAGCAAAAGCAGCTGTTGATGCAATTCCCAGATGCAAGAATAAGGTTTCTTGTGCTGATATTCTTGCAATGGCTACACGGGACGTCGTTTCCTTGGTCCGTAAAATCTTTTTTCAGTTTATCGGTATACAATATCGAATAGGACTAGACAATTTAGTAGTATAATTATCTATTCATGCTTAATTAATGTTGAGTCTGTGGTGGTAAAAATGAAATTGCAGGCAGGTGGACCTTCATATGCTGTGGAGTTGGGGAGACTTGATGGGCTAAGCTCAACAGCTGCAAGTGTAAATGGAAATCTGCCCAAGCCAAGCTTCAACTTAAATCAGCTTAATGCTATGTTTGCTTCTAAAGGCCTATCTCAGACAGACATGATTGCTCTTTCAGGTTAATATTAATTTCAGTTAATCTGACTTTTGCATTCAAAAGAATGTCCCCAGTTTCTACAAGTGCTACCTTAGAACAGATAATCATGGCAAGTAGTAGTACTCCATCGTTCATGACTTGAAAAATTGTGGATTCCATCAAATGTGTGATTAAAATTAATTGTTGACTTTTGACTTAAGATTTAAATTGAATATTAATAATCAAAACCAAATAGGGGCTTAGTATTGTTGAGTCGTGTCAAATATTCCAGTTTGTAGTTATCCTTTTAAATTAGTCAACTCAAATTTAGAGAAAATAACTGCAAATTCATTTAGGTACAAGGAATGTTGCCAGATTTTGTACAGAATTTTGAATTGAAAAAATCTTGCCGGTGTATCTGTGTGTTTCCCTCCTTCATGTTTGAATCTAGTCCATCCATTTCAAATTTCTGTGTCTATTCTGTGAAATTTCCATGTACTCGTAGAATTATTAAGTCTACCACAACTTATATTAGAAACCTACTTTAAAAATTATTTCCCAGATTATGAACCGAGTCAAAATTGTTACACTTCACATTGTTATATTTCTATGCAGCTGCTCACACCTTAGGATTTTCTCACTGCGATAAGTTCGCAAACCGTATATACAACTTCAGCCGTCAGAATCCGGTGGACCCAACCCTGAACCGGCAATATGCAACTCAATTACAAGGAATGTGCCCAAGAAATGTGGACCCCAGGATAGCCATCAACATGGACCCAAACACACCCAGAACCTTTGACAATGTCTATTTCCAAAATCTCCAGCAGGGCAAAGGCTTATTCACATCAGACCAAGTCCTCTGGACAGACACAAGGTCCAGGCCCACAGTTGATGCATGGGCCAGAAACCCACAGGCCTTTCGGACGGCCTTTATCCAAGCCATGACCAAATTGGGCCGGGTCGGGGTCAAAACGGGCAGGAATGGGAATATCCGTTTTGACTGTGGAAGATTTAATTGAGAATATATTTTTGACATTTTACTGGGTACATAAATTGTTAACAAATCTTGTATTTGTTCTGTTTGGAGTCCATCTTTGACGACAGACATGATTTTTTTTTAATTTATGTTTATGCAAGTTTATTGTTTCAAGAATATGTGGAATAAGAAACGCGAAAGTGTATGCGGTTCACAAAATTCTGTTTTTCCTTCACTTTGTGCAATAAAATTCAGATTGCTATAATTTTTCGTTTTCTTCTTTAGTTTCGTGGAAGCACTTGAAAATAAATTGTGTGCGTGTGTGTGTGTGTTTTTTTTTTCACTTGGATTATGTTAGGCTTAACTTAAAATAAGTTAAAATTGACTTTTTTTTGGCTTATTTACAGTAGAGATGGGACATATTCTTTAACCAAGGAAGCAAAGCCAAACACGTTCTTAACATAAGTCCATTCACATGGGGGAACAAAATCCAAATCCACTTTTTTTCTTTTTAATACAGATTATTAAAAATGAATGATTAGTGCTAATCCTAATTATTTAGGGATGGCTCATTGTTTTAGTATTAAATTCTTTAGGTTTTATTCCTTGAAATAGAACAATTCATAAGAGTTGAAATTCTTGATGATGACAGACTATTGAACAATTTTTAGTTAATTGCCAGTAGAGAGCTGATTATGTAACACACCTTGACAACTACTTTTGACCTAGATTTTTACTCCTATCCTGCCCCGATTGACAAGTAGGTTTTGAAAGGGAAAAGAACTGAACATTGGAAAAACTATGTTTAGCTCACAATTTTGATGTGTTGTTGAGGACTCAGTTAGTTACAAGTGTTTTTGGTGGATCGATGAAAAAGTTAAAAAATCATCACGGCGATAAATTAGAGGCTAACTTGGTCGACCAAGAATGCAGAAGGTGGTTTTTTTAACATTGTTGTAACAGGTTGATCCCGAGCTTTTCCTTGGAGAAAAATGAACAAAATTTTGGTCCAATGGTTAGTTGAAGCATCCACAGACTATTGAAATCTATTGAAGCTGCTGTTTCTCTGCTTCATCTTTTCTTTTCTGTTTTTTGCTTCTTTTATTTCCTTTTATTCTGGTGGTGGGAGTTTTGGGAGGTTGGAGAATGGGATACTTGAAACAAAACATTCATTGACGAACAAAAAATCAATAAGATGAACAAAATCTAATGTTAGTTGAAGAAGGCCGGTGCTGACTCGATCTTGCTAGTACTCACACTATGTACCTTATGAGGCAAAGAGTCCCTCTTTCGAAAATAATCAGCTCTGAGATGTATATACAACCTAACCAACTTGATACAAAATTTTCTGTTACTCTAAATCATGTAGTTGATATATCATTGATGGTATGATAATGTCAACATCACTGTTAGAAAGGGCTCTCTAGAGTCATGACACTGGTTTATCACTTTGAGATGAAATTGAAAGTCTTGTAACATCAAATTCACGTGCTATTCTGCTGTATGAACTTTTGTTGCACGCAGGGAAACTTCCTCAAGCTGCAGTGGCCAATCTGCTCCAAGTATCCTGGGATTCGACTCCATTGCAACTTGAAAATCTAACATTGAGATGAAGAACAATCTCTTTGGGTTCTGTATGTACATGGGCCTAATCCCATTTATGATGGATTTGGCTTGATGATAAACTTGATTGTGAAGCGTGCGCTCTGATCTTGAAGCAGCTAAATGGAGACAGGGTTCTACTGATCTCTTCATAAAAATATCGAGCCCATTGTTTAACAAGTTCACACAACTTGTTGAGATCTTCAAACCCTCCATCTCCAATTTTCGATCTAACCTCTTCTTCAATGAGCTGGTACCAGGCAGCTCACCATTATTAAAACAAGTGTCCATGTAAACGAATGGTGCTGATCCATGGCAAAGCACCTTCTTCATTCTTTTTGCATCCAGCGAGATGCCAAGAGGAGGTTTAACTGGGCTTCTACCGTAAATGCCTGGACTTCCTGCAGCCTGTTCTACCTCTTCACCATCCTCAACAGACGTGATTTCAACAGGAGGCTTGCTACTCTGCTGTTCTTGAACCTTTGGTACTGAAGTTTCATATCCCACATTATGGGCCTTCCCATGAGTCCCAAGAGGGCTCAGTCTATCCCTGAACTTGCAATCACGAAGGGTACGAGTCCGTCCCTTCTTCGGAGAGCGAGGGAACACATCTCTACAGAACGACTGAAGAATACTTCTTTGGTAGCCATTAGACCGTTTCATATTCAATGAAGCTTCTGATTTGCCATACTTTGGTGGAGGAATATTAGCAACACATGCATTCTTGATAATTGCTTGAATTAGCCCATTGTGAAGAGCGATATCCTCTCGCCCCAACAACCCAATAAATAGATTATTGAACTCTGATTTGCTAATCTTCAGACTTAAATACCCATTCAAAAGATTAAAATACTCTCCAGCCTTCTGTCCACCGAGCTTCTGTTCTATATGAACTTTTAGCCCATAAATGTCAATTCGGGGGGAATGCCGATCTCCCGACATTTTGGCTCCCGAATCCGTTATTACCACGAATATAGAACTTGATCGCTCAAATACATTTAAATCCCTTTGATATTAAAAAAAAAGAAAATAAAAAAAAAATAGCAACTTTGCAGACACAGTAAACGGTAATTGCTGACGCACATTGAAATTAAGTTCTGTAAAAAAATGAGCAAACCTCATATAATCAGAACCATTTCAAATCACTTAATCCACAAACAAATTCCCAATTCTATCAAAAATTGATCAAGAATTTATGGCCACTGTTCTTGAATAAGCCGAATCACAGTACAACTAAGCAAGAAACCGTCAGTAAAATCACAAACACCACCAAGAAGCAAAATTTATTCAAACCCAACTGATATTCAACTTCTTTATCGAACTCTTTCAGCAATTCCCAGTCAGAAACAAGAAAGCCACTAAAATTAAGCCCGCTTTACAAAAAAAAAAAAAAGGGAAAGAAAACTCACTTGATTTTGATCGTTGTTCGAACCTTCGGCATGATTCAGAGAAAGAAAGCGGGGAGAGAGTGTGAGATTAGGGCATCTAAACAGTAAAACGTTGGAATTTGGAAGCTTCTTCTCAAGTCATGGAGAGTCAAACGCACGTGTGGTTCCTTAATTTGCTTTATGTCTGACAAAGATCGGTTTTATTTGGCCTACCAATCATGTGTTCGTTCACCAGAAATATGTAAGTTCGATGAGAGGATTGTCAGAGTTGAAGTCAACGGTTTGGTTATCAACCAGCAAACAGGTCTGCAATGGAATTTTGTGTTAATCAGTGCCATCCCACGAGTGCCAATTACTACTTACCCGTGAAACAAAAAAAGAATTAATCTACGTGTACAGAGAGTCGGTTAATAGAAGGCTTATGGACCCCTCACATTAAATGGGTTCTGATGCGGGATCCACATGATTCAAAAATTTCCCGCCCCCCTATGTGTGTGATCTATGAGACTTCTATGAAATCCCATTCTGTAATAGTAGAAGGGTTCAACCAACAGAATAATGCTAGTGGTACATTAGGGTTTACCTAATGGGTTACACCCCCTCTTACATGGGGGTGGGATCCACTTAAATTAAAAAAATATTTTATGCAAATGGGTCCCATCCCATGTGAGGGGAGTGTATCCCCTAATGTACATATTTTGACGTACCACTAGCAAAACTCCAACAAAAAAAAAAAAATACAAAAAGTAGCTCCATTGTATGTTCAAGGGGAATTAAAATTTCTTCCTTTATTCATAAATACTTGTCTTTATTGCAATAACGACAAATACAATCGAATCGGATAAGATTATTTATTTTCAGTTGTACTGAGTTGCCGTTTTAATCCACTTCTCCATGACCTATATTTTGTTAATAAAACAAGTTACTTTTTTACTGTAGAAATGGAGTCCAACGCTACATAGGAGGATGCTTAACATTACTAGGATTAGTCATCTGTTTGGTACACATTAAGGATGTGTTTGAGCCATATTATTTTGAAAGAATGTATTATGAAATAGTAGATTGATGGAGAATGTGTAGTTGAAAAATAAAAAAAGTTGATGTGATATAAAATATTATTTTATTGAAGAATGTGTGGTTGAAAATAAGTAAAAGCAAGAAAATGAAAATTTAAATGTATACTAAACAGAGGCTAAAATTTTCGTTCTCATACTTCTACTCATTTTTAATCACACATTTTTCAATAAAATAATATTTTCCATCACATCAATAATTTTTCCTTCTTTTTCAACTATGCATTCTTCATCAATCTATTATTTCAGAATACATTCTTCCAAAATAATGTGACTTAAAACATCACTCAATCGAATCCTATTTTTCTCTCTCTAAGACTTTCATTGTTCTATGAGTTTATGACACGTAGAAAAAGAAAGGATGGTCTAAGGTAGTGAGGCACGGAGTGCACGGAAAGAGTATTACGCGAAGTTGTAGAAAGTAGAGAGGCCTGCAAGCACTATTACTTTGCCCTTAAATACCTCGAGCTTACTTAATTTATCTTTCATTGCTTGTGATTTACCATATAATTGATTGTCACTAGGGAGCACATTAGAATTAGCGAAAAATGAAAAGTAAGGAACAAAGACTCAAAAATGAAATTAACAAATCCAATTAAACAATTTATATACAACAATTTTAATTAAAAAAAATCATATGCAACTCCTCTAATTAAAGAATTTATATGAGACAAACAAAATCCACATACATCAAGCATGAACGTATTTCAATTAAACAATTTATAGTTTAACATAGTTCAATTAAATTAAACATGCTCAAATTTGGATTAAACATCAAATGAAATGTGCTATAATAATCAACTCATATTAAACATGTTCGTGCCAAGCTAAAAATAATCACACTTCCGAAAATAATAGCAAACCAAACTGTCTAGTCCCAAAAGTCGAGCAGCCCATGATTGTGGGGATATGACCAAACCAAACCAAAAAATCTCTAGGCTTGGGCTTGAGCCCAATTCATACTGATCCAATTTAAATTACGTAAACCAATCACTCAAATAACTAAAGTGAAAATTACATAAAACTAAATATTTTAAGTTACAATTTCAAAAATCAGATTTAAAGTTTGTTTATACAAAAATCTGATGATAATTCAATAATAATATTATTATTATAAAATTAAATTAATTTACAAACAACCCTACCTCATTTCTCCAAGCCCTAATTTTTCATCTCTCTCTACCTCTCATCTCTCTCGTCGTTTTCACATGTACCAGCACCGGCATGGTACCAATGCTCACATTGGCGAACATTGCTCGTCGTTGTAGAGCCGATCTGCTAGAGTTTTACTTTTTTGGCAGTTTGAAGGCAACGTCACCTCGATCCGTTCTAATGGAGTGGGTGGTCTGCGATGTAAGGGGTGTTGCATCATTACGCAATGGTGATCTCTGTGTGTGTGATAGAAAAAATGATGAAATCTATGGTGATGCGGTGTTGATCTATACATACGGTGTTGTATGATGGTGATCTGTAGCGGCGATATTGTTGCATAGCAAAAAGGTTGTGTTGCGGATTGCACTTGTAGTAGTCTAGATGGCAGTTGAAGTAGCTCAAATTGCGACTACAACGACACATATCATGGTGATGATGAAGATTTTTTTGGTTGTTGGATGAGTGTTGGTGGTTTCCATGTTTTAATGAATTTAGGGTGGTGTAGTGGTGTGGTGTTTGGGTGGTAGTGGTAGTGATGTTGATAATTCGGTGTGTTAGTGGTGACGTTGGTTGCTGTGTTTGAAATGATGATTTTGTTGCCAGGAGGTAGTGGTGATTGTTTTGGCAACGGTGGTTTCGACGGCAATATGGTTGGTGACAATGGTGATGTGGTGGTTACAAGTATTGGTGGTGATCACATATGATTTGGTTGATTGTGACCAATAAATTGATAGATGTGTGATCAATAAACAGTATGTGACCAATGTAATAAATAATTTGTGACTAATAAATAATGTGTGATCTAAAAATGTGTTAATTTGTGACATAAAATAATAATTTGTGACCAATTAATTTGATATTTTGTGACTATGAAATAAATTGTGACTCATAAATTTTTTCATTTGTGACAAAATAAAATAAAATATATGACCAATTAATTTATTTAATATCTGAATCGAGAAATAAATTGTAACATATAAAATTTGTTGTTTATGACTGAACGTACATAATTGTGACTAATACATAATTGTGACCATAATATATTTAATTAATAAAAATATTTAATAAATAAAAGTTTAATTAATATCTGAATTGAAAAAGTAAACCTTATTTGTTAGATTTGAAATATGTCATACATGTTTTACTAATGAAATTTTCCCATTACTAAATTTCCTTTCAGAATCTAGAATAAAATTATCTTAAAATGAACATGAATTAACCACATTAGCCAAAAAAATTAATCAAATTTTCAACCATGTTCAATATGTTTTTAATCCATTTGATTTTTTAATATTTAATTTGATTTTTTGTTATCTAAATAAATATATATATATATTAAGTTTTCCAGTCTGAGTTCGGTTAGGATTTACTCGAAATCCATCCCAAACCGACAAAAAAATTCTTTATGAAAAATCAACCCCTAACCAAAAAATTGAAAAAACCGACCTAAGTTGGTCAATTCGATTTAGGTTTGTCAATTTGCTCTATTTCATGGTCCAAATGCCCACCCCGAATTATCGAGTTGGGTTATTGGACTTGGGCTTGGACCCAATCTACTCCACTACTCTTTCTACAACGCTCCCAATCACCACCGACTCTTATGTAGAGATGACAACGAGGAGGGGCGGCGTCGGGGCTGGGTGGGGACTTTGCATTGTTTACTACCCCGTTTAATTTTATTTTTATTTTTATTTTCTATTTTTTTGAACTTTTGATAATTCATTTTATTACCCCATTCATTAGAATAAAACAATAATATATTTTTTAATTTCTACTTAAAGAGCCCCACCCACTTAGCCCTAATTTCTACATCACAAGCGAAAAATCTTATAAAATCAATATTCACTAAAACACCATTTCTACCAGAATAATGTTGCACTACGAAGCTTGTAAAATGCCTGGTAGAGTAGTTGCTCTCATATGAGGTGGGTCCCGATGCCCACCTCATTAACCCTCCCCCCCAAATGTTAAACACACATCTCACATATGCTCTGCTAGGCCTTTTATTGGCCTAGCAGAGCGGCTCGATCATTTCTACAACACATACGTAATATAAAATGATTAAAACAAATGTATCTTGCCTTTGGCTTGACTAGAAGCCTACAATTCGATGATTCCGACCAGAGCCTCATGAGATACAATTCGACGATTTCGGCTAAATGAGAGACAAATAAATAAGAATAAAAATAATATTTAGATCTTGGGGAGAGCGTCGACATGAGAGAAAGGCACAATTTAATTCTTGTACGTATTCCATCATTGACGAAGTAAGGGCTTCTCTTGAATTGCACGTACCCAATCTTTACTTATTGTCGTGCTTCTATTCACACATTTTTTTTTATCACAATCTCACCTTCAATCTTTTATTAATTAGAACGTCTAGTTTTTTTTATGATGGTTTACTTTAAATATTCTATTAATTTGTTTTAAGATGTAGACAAATATTTCTACTGCATTTTTGCATTGTTATATATTTTCTCTTATTTTAAAATATAAGGGGTAAATAAGGCTTTTTACGCTGTCCTAACCAACATTTTTTTTTTTATGAAAATTATCATAGAGACAAGGTGTAATAATTAATGATAAGTTAATGAGAAAAATGCAATAAAAATAAATAAATTTAGGACATAGCTCGATAGCGTTCAAAAATTGGGTACCTTTAATTGTAGAGTAGTGATAATCAATTTGCCACATTTAATCGAGTTTGAAATAAAAGGGAGTGAATTCTATTTGGATAAATCTCTACATTCTGTAAAACATTCCCAATCTCAATAATGACGTGAACATGCAATTCAATTGGCATATACTTTTTCAATTTTACTTCTACTTAATAAATTTTTAAAATAAATGAATATCATAACACCGTATAAAAGAGGTCAACTATCCCAACGCTAGCACTTGAAATTATTGTTTACATTTGTTGCGAATATTATTTGGAAAAACATGTGAATAAGTCCATGTTGCAACAAAATTAATGGTATGTTCTCTTTACCATTTTCAAGTCGTTTTCTGTTTTTGATTTTTCAAAGCAGCGAAAACGCATTATCTTTCCTATTTTCGAAAATACGTTTTTGATAACAAGCTAAAAATTTACAAAGAAAATCCAAATTTGTCGTTTTTGGTGTTTTCAGTTATAATCAAACTAAAATTTTCAAAACACATTTTGAGTGTTTTCAAAACAATTTTTTAAAATGTTAAAAAGAACACATTTTTAACGATCTCAAAATGAACACTCAAAATACAAAATCAAAAATTAATTTAAAACTGAAATATAAAGATAACAGCACCTAAATCTCCATTTCCTAATTGTCCAGTCCCAATTTCTCGCCCACTAGGATCTCCCAATTCTCAATAAATAAGTTTAAGTGCCACACTAATGTGAGATCTTGGCCTTGAAGGGCATTAGGCTCGGGTATGCATCTATATCTGGATCCACGCTTGTAGATGAACGAGCGAGGCGCGCATGTTAAGAATCTTAGACAAAGTGTGCAAAGGAGCTCCCAACGAGGGTCAAAAGTGCGCCTTGTCTAACAATTTGTACGTCAACAACCGAAAGTATTCATTAAAAATATGCACGATATATAAATTCAATATATTAATGAAAGAAAATGGCTTATTTATTAAAAAATTTAATCAAAATAATTTATTCATATGAAACGTTGAAATACTCGATGCCACATCAGATAAATAATCATAGTTGGAGTTATGTGCTGATACCTAAATTTTCTCCTCGTCTTGTGCTGCCTAATCGAACGGGAAAGTACGTAAGTTTCCTTTTTCTATTCAAATGGTGTGAGCGAAAGAGAGAATAAATGGCCTTGAAAACCCTCGAAAGGCCAAATGCCTCTCTTGCACGACCAAAACCAATCCACCTTCCATTTTTGACCATGGAAATTAGAAAAATAATATTATATAAGAATTTAATTAACCAAGCAAACAAAAATACCCAACATTGCGAATCTCAAAAGCCACTGTATCATGTGTAGATGGCAAAATGTGACCATTTAGTTGCAACTTTCAATACAAAATAATAAATGTACCCACCCCACTGAGCCAAGGAGCCTGGAATTCGTCGTGGTTGGCTGATATAATTCAATAACAAATGTATGGTATTCAAGACATGCAGTACCACGTCACATCTACGTGATATTGCCTCTACAATTTGACCCATATCTTTCAACAAATTTAATTTTTGGGGCATAATATTAAAGTATTGGAATTAATGCTCCCCTAAAACACATATGGAGGAGAACAACAATTTTTGTTTTGATTCATCAAACCTACCAATCACCTTATTGTCATTAGCTTATACTACTTCTTTGAAGTCTTGTGACTGGTTGTAGCCTAATGTTTCTTATTGAAAAGAAAACATAAATCACCATACGAATGATTGAGATCGAAAATTTATTATGTTACTCTAAAATATACTATCCTTTCGTACTCGAAATAGTCTGATTTTCGGTAGGTAATTGACTTGCCTCATAATTTACTTACTGACATGGTATCGAATGAGTTAGATTCCGATTATAACACGTAGATACACGCAAACCAAGATAGACTTTGATATCAGTCGTATTTTGATTTAGCTTGAGCATGCGTGCTTAAGGATAATATCAACGAAACTCATAGGGGAGACGAAAAGAGAGAGAAAATTTCATGATATTTTTATTGGACACGAAGTTGGAACTAATTAATCTAGTTTTGGTCAGCTAAGTGAAACCTAACCCAAAAATTAGGGAAGAAGGTCCCACGTGGCTTTTACAAATGCGGCGAGGCGCGGTTTGGGTTTGGTTAATAGAGAGAGATCATATAAATTAATTCATGGACCAAAAATGTGGTGGAACCCATCAAAAAGATGCCCCAAAGTGGGGAAATAGAAAAAAACAGTTCTTATCAATAATTTACACTACTTTAAAATGAAAATGAAATGACATCCAAAAATGATGCCCATATAGACCAACCCAATTAATTTTTACTAAACAACTTGATACAAAATTAAGTTAAAATCAACAATTAATTTTAATTATACATTTTACGAGATTTACAATATTCATTAACTTTTTAACCCTGTGACCCTTCATCCGTCAAAAATTAAATATAGGTCATGTTCGGTAGATATTAAAATCGTATTAAAATTGAAAACTAGTCGTTATTGTTGACTTTTATGAGACGGGTGGGGACCCAATAACAACCATATTTTTAATTTTAATTGAATTTTAAGTTGTATCAAACAGGCCCATAAGACTGTAAATACAACTCTAGAGACCACTTTAAAGGTTAAATGATGCAAGAGGCAAGGGAACAAGAGATTGTTTAAGAGCAAAAAAGACAACATCAAGAAAGAGTATTAACGCGTCTAATTAGTTTTTCTCATTTTTTCTTCTTCATGTTCTTACTAATAGATTGGACTATGTCTTTTCTCTTAATCATGAACTAAATTTTAGAGCTAGGCTTTGATGTAACCTACTTGAGATATGTTTTGATTTTAATATAGTTATTTCTATTAGTTTTACCATGTGTTTGTTTGTGTTGATTTTTTTGCTTAATGCTTTCAATTACCTGTTAAATAATTGAATGATTTGATGCTTTAAATTTCAACAATCGAGAGAGAAAAATTTAAGCGTAGTCTAAAAATAACACAATCTAAATTTTAAAGGTTTCGAGAGAAAGTATGAAATCTTTGAAATATGTTCCACTTAAGAACCATGAACGTGAATATTTCTTAATTTTAATTTGGAATAGAGATATTAAAATTAAAATATAGAAATACATATTTGCCACTTGAGAGAGGGAATAAAATTAATTTAGGATTTTTGCTTATAAACTTAGGAAAATTGAGTGAAGTAGTTATATAATTTGAGAAATATCGTTGATAGTTTGGTCACTAGGCTTTTTTACTTTGATAACTTTCCCGTATAACTTGCATTGATTTAGTTGAATTTGCCACAACATCCATTTCTATCTAGATTAGTATAAAAACATTGATTCTAAATCTAATCTTTTAAATAATATAGAGGCTAAAATAATTATAGTATTTGTTTGCCAAACAGATACCCCCTAGGTCAGTACGGATCTCGGATGTGGGCTTCTTGGGAGAATAGCTCCTACCCAATTATGTCATAATGGGTGGAGGACCTTAATGGCTACATTAATCTTATGGAGACAATTAGGTCATCCTGATTTGAGTGTTGCCCAATTTAACGCTCTTTTCACTTTTAAAGAGGACAGGAAGAATACTGGTTTGTGGTTAATCCTTGTGGGTTCGACATCCTTACCTGAACTTATATTACAAAATCGACACCCTATACTTATGATATAATTTACGTTGTGGAAAACATGTAACACACCACAACCATAATATGACAATAAACTTGCTACTAAGGTTTGAGTCAAATCTTCAAAATCTAAAATTTATTTTATTGTCCCTTGCCAAAAATAAAATTTCATGGTCAATAATGATTAAAAATAGCTGTCATGGTATTTAGGGATGGGAAATACATGATTGATGCACCATGAATATGCTTATATATTGTAACGGGCATTTAAATGATTAAGTATGACTTTGTGCTGCTATGGCGTGTAAATTCTTGCCACTAGAGTGTGGATATTTGAACGGGGTAGGCAAAATAACTCGAACCAATTGAACCAACCATAATTGGTTGATTTAAGCTCGATTCTGCTTAAAATTGAAACAATTGGTTTAGTTCTAGTACATAGAATTGGTTCCCACTCAACCGTTTTTATAATTAATTATATTTGTTTGTTAAATTGGTGAATGATTTTATTTGATGATATCTGAGCATGTTCGGTAGAACTTTATTATATTACTAGTCAGAGGCACGTAACTTAATTATATTTATTTGTTAAATTGGTGAATGATTTTATTAGATGATATCTGAGCATGTTCTGTAGAACTTTATTATATTACTAGTCAGAGGCACGTGCAGTAGTATAGTTGGCTATGTAATAGAGTTGACTGATTTTTGATTATTTTTGGAGACACCAATAATTAAATTTTATTTAGCAAAAT
>CAIGRL010095512.1:0-14492 GCA_903798325.1 Fraxinus xanthoxyloides
AATAATAAAAAATTAAAAATTAAATTGAAGCAAATCAAGATCTTTTGGAAATAAATATTAGGGCCCAACTATTTTTTTTGGTCAAGATGGGGAATATACAATAATATTCCGTATATGTTTTATTAAAAGAATTTTAAATTATATATTTATTAATATCCATTCAGTGTTGTTCCACAAGGGGACTTCATGAACAACAAACCGATTGAATTGGTAGGTAGTCTTCCTAAGGAAATGTACAAAAGGGTTGCCTGCAAATTGTAATTCTTAATTTTGCTCAAATAAATAAAAATTTAGTCACAAACTCATCTATAAAATGAGATAAAAACGAATATATATATATATAATTTCTAAATTTTTGCAATGACATTTAGATAATATCGCAACGATATACATATCGAAGTTTATACGTTGAAAAGAAAGTAAAAGCATATAGATATGGTTTATCAACTTCACGCATTATACTTCAAGAAGTATAGCAAAAATTTGATACGTTGAAATCAATTGAATATGACTATGTCAAGATTTATCATGTGACACATTAAATGATCAAGTGATAGTAATGTGTTCCCGAGCTTGAAAGGTAAAATTGTTAGAAAAATTTCTTCATTTCAGGACAAATCAGATAGTTGCATTGACTTTCATGCAAAAATATGAATAGGTTTATGAAGCACATCCCCTTACTTCAATGCAACCCCGTCGTCACATGAGTGTCACCTGGTAACTTTGTTCAAATAAACATTTGTATTTGCTAGGAATAAATGTGTCACGAATATTAGATTGAGAACATGAGTACCACACTTATAAAAAATAATTGTTAGTGGAATTATCGTTTTTTTAAATGAAAAAAAAATTGAATTTGAACTATGTAAAAAAAAAAAAAAACGTAAAAAATAGTGTGTTAAGACTTGACAAGAAGTTTGTGTTTAACCTTGTAAATTATGCCGCTAGTTTTCAATCTATGGCTCTTGTGGCTTCTTAACTTTGTAGCATTGTTGATCGATATAGTAGACATTTTCGATTATTTGACGTTGAAAGAAACAATAGAATTATGACCCTATCAAGTATCATCACAGCTGTAATTTAATTTGTACATTTCTCAAAAAATTCTCTGATTTTTATGACATAAAAAATTTATTTTTCCCATCTGTCTCCATTTATTCGTTATGTCAGTGTACTCAATCTTCATTGCAAGCTCACATACAGCAATTAATACAGCCAAGGAACTCTCTAACATGTTATTTTTTAGTATTTTATTTGGTTGGAGAGAGTGAAACCTTAAAAATCATCTTGTCGATTACACCGGTGAAAATAACAAGTTACAAGGGAAAGGAAGGGTTGAATAGTGGCGAGTGTAGGACTATTCGATAAGTAAGATAAAAAGAGAATTGGTAGGGCTTTTTAGACTTGATCGATTGCAAGTCCCACGTGTGGTATAAAGATTTATATTGTACAACATTTATCATTTTTGTCAACTTTGAGACGCTCTATATTTTTAAAGTTTTATAATCATGTTCATTGTAAAGGAGGTAGTAGCTTCTTATTAATTATTTTTAATTCTCTCAACTCTCTTCGTAAATATTGGAGGTCATGTTGGATCATCTTTTCAATTTATAAAACATGGTATGGGTATTCCTAAACCCCTTCCTCCTCAGTCGGCTATAGTAGAAGTCTAGAAGTCTAATGAACCCGACTCGTACATTCATATGTGTGTGTGTGTGTGTGTCGAGTGTTCGGGAGCCATTAGTGAGAAGTTGACATGCATATTTTATTTTATTTTTGTTTTGACGTTGCAAAAATATGAATAGTTTGAAAAAGATTGATATATGATCCCCTAGAAAGCTTTTTGCAAAGTTCAACGACCTTGTGGAAATTTTTTACAAAGTTTAGTGATGAATATAGTGATTTTTAAAGTTCAGTGACCCCATGTAAACTTTTTGCAAAGTTCAGTGATGACTTGGGTGAATTTTAAGTTCATGATCATGTGAAATTTTTTGCAAAGTTCAATGACCATTTGTGTTACTAACCCTCCAAAATATTTATTGTTTGACAAGTCAATGATGAATTTTGTCCACCTTATGGATGTTAAATACATATAGATTATTACTTAATGCATTTTTATTTTTATTTTTATTTGTAATTTTGAATTTCATTGTTACTCCTCCAAATAAGACTCGAATTCAAATTAATGACTTGATAAATTTTCACACTCAATGAATATCTTGTAAAAAAAATTTTATAGCACATACCACGGTATCCATTCTTGCTACGACAAACTAATTTTTTTCAATTCGAACGCCCTATATATTCTCCTAGCCACCGTTTGATTTTGTTAAAAATCAATTTTTATGATAAATGGTGATGAGATCTGTGATTGAAAAGGTGATAAAAATTATGAATAACATGAAATGTGTAATTAAAATTATTTATATACTTTTGACTTTAATTTTTTTAACCTTTTTTTTTTTTTTGCTTAATTAAAGTTACCAAATTTTACCATGATTTGACATCACTTGTAATTTCAATGCCGTGAAGATGACAAAATTGGGAATTCGGTGGCAATTTTACATTTATTTACAAGATACTTATTTTCTACTATTTGAACTAATTGATTATTGTATATATAGCCAAGTTCAACTTTAGAAATCTCGAATTTCATCATGCAACTTGTCATAATATTTTGAATCTAAAATTGGTTGCAAAATATTTAAGGAAAATTAAATAGGTTTTCTTGCTGAAATGCAGTTCTAACTTTTAAGAAATTCAATATTATTACAACTAAAGGGTGATTTGGTCTTTTTAGTCAAGTAAATTTTTTTTTTTTTTTTTTATTATTCCTGGTATTATTTTATTGTGTGATCTGTTGGATGAGATATTAATCATCGTGAATATAGAATCTTGCAAGTATCTAATAAACAATTATTGTGGCCGTTCTCTACGTGCGTACTTCTATTGCGATTTGATTCTTTCAATGTTGGAAATGATTTTATATCTCGATTTGCATAAAAAAAAAATGAAACTTAGAAAGTCTAGAGTTGAAATTTTCGATATGCTACTTATACATAATGCGGTATCCACCCTCCGACATGGAGGGGGACCTATTTCGAATATATTATATTTTATTTGAAGTAGGTCCCCCTTTATGTGGGTAGTGGACACCGTTATGAATATCAAATTATGTACGTGTGTGCAGCATATCCTTCGAAATTTACATGTATCTTTTGTAGAGGCTCATTTCATTGATATAAAATAAAAGTTAAATTAATAAAAATATTACTATCAATATAACCAAATTTGTGTTCAAAACATTCGTTAATAATAGTTCTTGTTAATTACAAAATATAAATTAGCCGAATTTGCGAATTTATTATGGGATATTCAATCTAAATTGGAAATAAACATAGGTAATATTTATAATGTACAAGCACAACGTATAAGAATTATATGATCTGAAAATTGCTATGAAAACAAAATTATTTTTGCACGGCAACAAGTAAGTGCATTAGGGGTTGTTCTTCAACAATTCCTAATCTTATGCTGTGACGTTCTCATTTTGTGTCATTATCGCCAAGCAGACGGACACTTTTTTATGAAGATCTTCAACCATATTGGAGATAGGTGAAGCAACACCAAGGTTTGAAAGTTCATCAGCACACTCAACATCTAATGCCGCGCTTAATTTGGTATGCAACGATCCATTGTCACCGGCTGCAAGGTGGTCCAGTCCCTCCTGAAGCATATCAGTCGTCGTCTGGAAAGACTCCTTGCATGTTTCTTTGATCGAAGTTGGCAAATTAGCTATTGATGCTGCGACGAAGGCACTCTTTGATTGAAGTTCATTAGCCACGGATAATGTAGCATTAATTGCGTTTCCAATGGCATCGTGCCAATTTGTTGCTCCATCGATCATGGTTGAGCAAAGGTCCTTGTCTTTCAAGTTTTTGCAGAAAGAGCTGGCATCGAGTGATGTTGCGAAAGTGTGTTGGGTGAAAAAAGAAGCCATAATGGCTAGTAGAAGAAATGAGAGAGAATTGAACTTTTCAAATGCCATTATTTTGATGTCTTCTCTTGTCTCGGATTTTCAGTGACAAAAAGTTCATCTTTCCCTCGGAACTGGCTCTATTTATACCGTTTTAGGCCATACTTTCGTACTTATTCGTGAACCATACTTTGTTGCAGACTTGAAACCACAAAAATGTGAGGTTCTTCTAAGTTACGGGCAAAGTTTGTGGCTCTATATTTTTGCCTTCTACGGTTCATTTGTTTTCCTTTTATGGAAGGTTTCATGTTAATCAATATGTTCTAATGAAGTCTTGTGGTTAAAATGATTTCACTATTAGAAGGACAAATTATTATTATTTCTTGTTTATCAGATTCAGTTTGATGGAAAACTTTCGTTTTGCTAATTTTCCCTTTATTCGGGATATTTATAATTGAACATAGCAATTTAAATA
The DNA here is from genome assembly GCA_903798325.1 of Fraxinus xanthoxyloides. Lineage (NCBI taxonomy): Eukaryota > Viridiplantae > Streptophyta > Magnoliopsida > Lamiales > Oleaceae > Fraxinus > Fraxinus xanthoxyloides. The sequence continues at coordinate 4,452 of CAIGRL010095512.1, forward strand.
GTGACCTTAAAAAGGATCATTTAATTGATAATAAAATGAAAACATAAAAACCTTAATTTTCCTCTTTTCTTTTTTTGTTTTGCCTTGATATTTTTATTGCATTACTGTGCTATAAAAAAATGGACTCCACCAATCAAAGAATCAACGACCATTCAAAAGTGGTTGCTATAAGACACGATCGTTGACCAAAATATTAGTTGGCACAGGTTTTAGTCTATTAAAATAGGACTAGTTTTATTATGCTCATCAGAACCTATTAAAATCAGACTAATTTTTTTATGCTCATCAGTGTATGCTCATCAGCGACCATTTCGTGGTCGCTAGAGTGATGATTCAGCAACCAAATTTCAAATGGTCATTGAAGCACTTGGCGGGATGTATCATGCTCATTTTTTCGGTTGTTTTAGCAACCAATGCATGTCGCCGCTGAATATGAGCTGCTTTCAGCTACCATGTTGTGGTCGTCAGCGTGACGCTTCAGTAACCAATATCAAATGGTCGTTGGAATACTTTGTGGGATGTATCCTACGCACTCTTTTGGTTGTTTTAGCGAACCTTTGGTGACCATTTTTTGGCCGTCGTTGTGACGATTCTGCAACCAATATCAAATGGTCGCGACCAAATAAAAACCTTTAGCGACCAATCTAATTGGTCGACGGGCATAGTTTTCTTTGTAGTGCTATATAAAAAGAAAAAAACAAAACAATTATTTTGGTCTCAGGACATTATTTTTCTACTTTTATATATCTAGTTTACCAAACGTGTAAGTAATTGCTAGTAAAGTTTATGGGAAAAAAAAAACTAAATAATACTGTAACTAATAAGAAAGGTTTTAAAATGCATAATGCTTGGCAATGCATATCAATCGAGCATCAAGAATTATAAGAATACGCCTATGCGAATCATATTCGTAATTATGCGTTTTTCATAATTTTTAATATTATTTTAATATTCTAAACTAATAAATAAATAAAGTAATGCATTCTTTAAACTTTATACATATTCTTCAAATTTTCAAATAAATAAATAAATAAAATTTATTGCTCAAAATCATAAATACTACAATTACTTGAACTTTATACATATTCTTCAATTTTTTAACAAAAACATAATGCTCAATATCATAAATATTATAGTCATTTGGTAATCAATTTGTGAAGAATTAACACACCAATTGCACCAAGGAATCTAGGCTCAGTATAGATCAATACCACAATCAACAAAATCGAACCACAAACCGTCACTTCCCAAACCTTCAATCTCGTTGCTCAAGAGTTAATAGCCCACAAAGGACTGGAGGTGAAAAGATTACAGCCAAGAGAAAATAGCCACAAAGGCTAAGTAGAGATGAAGAGAAACAGATCTCCTAAGAAAAGCACTAAGCCAAGGCATGAAGCAAAGAAAGGGGAAGGATATATTTTTCTCAAGAATACACGGTTGCTCAATCACTTTCACACACATAACAGTAATGAGCAAGGTATTAAATAGGTTAGAATTAGGTTTGGGCTATTAGATCTAAAGGTAGGCCCAGGTCATTTGGGTAGGGTCATGAGCAACACTAATATAATTAGGTTACTTCAAATAACCCTAGTGGATTACGTGATAAGTTTAGTCAATTGTGGTGTCGAACATATTCAATCATTTGGTCAAAGCCGACTGAATAAATACTATACTTACATCATCGTCGAGGGATGTCGTTTGACAATAATTTGCCTAACACAATTTATATAATTAGATTAGACATGAATATTGACTTTAAAAAATCCTAAATATTTTCTAACTATTTATCTGAATCTAATTCACACTCCTATTCATCCAAGTCATCTTCTGTATGATCCAATGTAAAATCATCTTCGTAGGGCTCCTTTATTTCAACTACAGAATTTATATGACCTTTGTAGATAATAGGATATCATTATTAACCCCATCATCATCACAACAATCAACAATTCAAGATTACACTCTTGTTGTGGTTCAAATCAATAGCGCAGATTCTATCTCTTGGACTGAGTTGCAGTCTATATTGATGGCTTTTGAGAGTCGAATTGAGCATCTCAATGCTATGAAAAACAATTTAGCCTCAGTCAATTTAAGTCACACCTCAGAAAATTTTGTGCACAAATCAAATATTAAGAGAAGAGGTAGATCTAACTATGGAAAGAGAAACTACTACAACAAAGGTGGAAGAAATAGATGAAGTGGTAGACAAACTGAAAACAAAGGACCGTGCCAAATCTGTGGTTTGAGCAATCATTCAGCAGAAAAGTGTTAGAATCGCTTTGATGAAAGATATATGGGTACAAAGCCTAAACAACACTACCATAATATTTCTTCAATACCAGTACCTCTTATAGCTTCATCTAGTATTGTATCAGATCCTGCTTGGTTTGTAGACTCGGGAGCTAGAGAAGAACTGGCTGAGGTATGCGAGTATGGTGGTAAGGAAAGACTTACTTTTTGTAATGGCAATGAACTCTATATCTCTTATTGGTGCAAATTATCTGAAAACACTGAATAACAAATCACTGGCTCTTAATAATATACTGCTAGTTCCATCAATTAAGAAAAACTGATAAGTGTTTCCCAATTAACCTCTAATAATGAAGTATTTATGGAGTTTCATTCTAGTTACTGTGTTGTTAAGGACAAACAAATGAATGAGGTGTTGTTGGAAGGAAAATTTAAAGGATGGGTTGTAACAAGTTGAGCATCCAGATCAAGCCAAGAATCTTCTCCGCCAAAAGTCAGTCTATCCAAATAAAATGAACCCCTCAACCTTTGTTGCTAAATCTAAAGTATCTAATAATGCCACTGAGTATGAATCTAGGATAAAGTAGTGGCATATGAGACTTGGACACTTCACAACCTTTGTGATGTGACAAGTACTTAAATCTTGTAATAAAAAATTCGATGCTAATGGAATCATTCAGTTTTGTGATGATTTCCAACTTGGTAAATCACACTCCTTGTCATTCAAATTATATGTTTCACACTCATTAGCTCCTCTTGACTTAATTCACACAGACATCTGGGGCTCTGCACCTATAAACTCTACCTCCGGCTTCAAATATTACATTCTCTTCATTGATGACTATATTAGGTATACTTGGATATATCCCATGAGAAATAAATCTAAACCATTAAATCTATTCATTCAATTCAAAAATCTAGTTGAAAACAAGTATGATAGGAAAATCAAAGCTCTTCAATCTGATTTGGGAGGAGAATTTAGAGCATTCACTGACATAACCCTAAAGTCTGGTATTGATATACACCTTTCTTGTCCTCACACATCAGCTCAGAATGGAAGAGCTGAGGGAAAACACAGACACATAACAGAAACTGGTCTGGCTCTTCTCGTTCAAGCGAGTATGCCCTTACATTATTGGTGGGAGTCATTTCACACAGCAAGTTACCTTATTAACAAACTACATACACATGTTCTTAAAATGAAAGCACCTTGACAAGTTCTAAACAATGAAAAGGTTGAATACAATTCCCTAAAAATCTTTGGTTGTGCTTGTTTTCCCCGTCTTAGACCATATCAAGAACACAAATTCAGCTTTCATTCCACAAAATGTGTGTTTCTTGGCTTTAGTAACTCCTATAAAGGATACACGTGTCTAAGTCCAACAGGAAGATTATACATATCTAGACATGTAGTCTTCAATGAAAATGAGTTTCCCTTCCAGTCTGGTTTTCTCAATAAAAGAAATGATTCTCTGAAGTCCAATATCTTCATTTCCATACTCCAAATAGTAGCCCAACTTGCTCAACTGATGAAGCTCACTCTGATGCTACTCCAACAGTAACATCTTCTAGTTTTGATCAACCAAAAACTACTAAACTTGATTTTTGAGGGGAAATGAGAATGAAACCACATAAACAAATATTGAAGGCACTCAAAGGGAGAGTCTAGAAGGAATCGATGATGCTCAAATGGAGCAGACTGAAGCAAATAATGAGCTGAATTTAGTGTGGCAGGACAGATGAATCAGGTTATAGAGCATCCTATGATTACCAGAAGCAAAGCTTGTATCTTTAGACCAAAAGTCTACTCAATCTATTGTAAGGAGTACAACATGGAACAAAGTGGACTAGAACCTAACAATGTATCTAAGGCTCTAGGAATAAAGATTGGAAAGAAGCAATGGATTATGAATAAAAGGCATTGATGAGAAATAAAACTTGGGAACTAGTACCACCTCTAATCACTCAAATAGTGATAGGAAACAAATGAGTTTTCAGATTTAAACGAGATACTGAAGGAAGGATATTGAAGCATAAAGCAAGACTTGTTGCTGAAGGGTTCTTGCAGACATCAGGAGTTGATTACCATGAAACCTTCAGCCTAGTTATAAAGGCTTCCACTTTGAGGATAATCCTTGCTCTTGTAGTCTCAAAAGACTAGTGTATCAGACAAGTCGACATTAACAATGTCTTCTTAAATGGGAAACTAGATGAAGAAGTTTATATGAGACAGCCTGAAGGTTTTGTTTACAAAGGAAATCCTACCTTTGTTTGCAAACTAAAAAAAGGCTCTTTATTGACAATTTAAACACACGGGTTGCACTAAAAGATATGGGTGAGCTACATGAATTGAGGTAAGAAGAGGTGAATTAGGTATGCATCTCACTCAGATCAAGTATACAAAGGACCCGCTAGAAAGGTTTAATTTTGAGCATCTAAAACTCAGGGCAATTCCTATGACAGTAGGCAAGTATATCTCCAGAAGTGAAGGAGAAAAAATGGCAGATCCTTCTCAGTACATAAATGCAATTGGTGGACTACAATACTTAGCGCGCACGGCTTGACATAACCTTTGCTGTGAATAAGATAAGTCAATTCTTGCAAGCACCTTCAGATGTTTATTGGAAAGCAGTTAAAAGAATCTTTAGATATCTGAAAGGGACTTTTGAGCAAGTATTATGGATTCAAAGGAGTGATAAAATGGGCATTAATAGTTTTGCAGATGTAGACTGGGCATCATGCCCTGATGATAGAAGAACTACAACGACTATAATGTATACTTGGGAGATACATTGATGGCTTGGTCATCAAAGAAACAACATGTGGTGGCTAGGTCCAGCACTGAATCAGAGTATAGAGCTTTAGCACATGCCGCTGTCGAGATAACTTGGGTTGAATCATTACTTAAAGAAATCAAGTTATACTTTACTTCACCTCACGTGCTTTGGTGTGATAATCTTAGTACAAGTGCTTTAACTTAAAATCCAGTTTATCATGCCCGAACTAAGCATGTTGAGTTTGATGTACATTTTTTTAGGGACAAGGTTCTTGAAGGAAAGCTGAAAACTCAATATTTTCCATCACCAGATCAAATTGCAATTTACTAACCAAACCTCTTTCACAAACCAAAATTCTCTTTTTTAAGGATAAGCTTGGAGTTAAAGAATAAACTCCATGGGAACCAGGTACCTCGCATAGCCCTGCACCATCCACTCCGTTTCGCTGTTGAAGCATCGTTACAGCAATACCACATAACTCTACTGGGAACCACTTGAAGCTCTGACAAAAGTTCGCTACCATTGCAACATAAGATGTACTCCTATTTACAAACGACGCACAAACCATGAGTTTCTTTTAAGCAAAATTTATCAATAATACACCAAATGAGGAACCAATTCAAGTACAGAATGTCATAAACAGTAGGGCTGGTTCACATTAATAACCTAGGCCAAATTTCAGAATCACTAGGATATGATTCAGAAGTTGACACACTAGTTTCTCTCTACACTAGTTTCTCAGAAATGTTTGCTATGTGAGAACAAGATTCCTGCCACAGGGGCCTAGTTCAGGTGATTGGAGGAGAGAAACCCACATGATTTATTAGTTCATGGACATGGAAAAATATTATCAACACTGTGCACATAGGATGTGAAATATTTATAAATCCATTTATATAAAAGTTCCATGATAGGCAATAGAATTAATCTTAGATCTATGATTCAGCATATAGAACTAAATATCATGGAGGTTTGTCAAGATCGAAGTAGAGACTATTAAAACTGATGCTCTTCTATCACAAAAGCAGAGGCATTTATGTTACGAGAATATAAAATTAAATTAAGCTAAAAGAGAGGTGAAGGATGAAAGTCATCCGTGCCTAGTTCACTACTATGTCATGCATTCAATACAGAATCATTTCACAGCCAAACAAATAGCTAAACCATCGCATTTTATTCTTCAAGCCTATCTATCCTTCACTTGTGCAAATTGACAAAATTTATCTAAACAAGGAATCTTAAACAAGGAATCCAAACTATCTAAAATTAATTATATTAAAATCATAGCCAGATTTGCTAAGTCATTTGCTGGAGAAACTGACAGGTTTAAGTGCAAGTTCAGCAAGAAAGAAAGGTAATGAACCAGGTTGTGTATTTTGAGGTTCCAAGAGATTGTTCCCTTAAGTGCTGGAAATGTTTTAGTATCAGAAGACAATGAGGCAGCAGCAAAATTGAACTACCAGCAGCAATATATTACTAAATTACATAAGTATCAGATGCATGTTTCCTAATTAAGGAGTTTGAGATCTATCAGTACCATAGTCACAATGCGTCCTCTCGACGATTTCATCATTTAGAAATTTAGAACTGATGCTAAAATTAGACTGCTTTAGACAGATTGAGCAAATATAAACACCACACGCCTTCACAAACACTAAGACTGTCATCCTTAACAAAGCTGGGGATTTCTTGGAAGGTTTTACAATTATGGTATCCTGTCATCCAAAGAAAAGCCAACTGTCAATGAAGAAGAATCTCCAAGAAGCCCCTTACGTCAATTTCTATAAGACAAAAATTAAGGGGGAAAAGATCTTTAAGATAAGGTAAACTGTAGAAACTTGCATAGATGGAATACAAGAAGAAATAAATTCCATAATCGAACTACCAACATAGAATAGGCTAGGTATCCGAGCTCTAACTACTGGACTTTGCTGTTCTTATAGATTTAATTCATTGAAATTCCACAATATAAAACAGAAGAATTAAAAATCTCCCAAATAGTAGACAGGAATAGAGTCATCGCAACACACATCAAAGGCCACGCAGATTAAAAATAGTCATCTTTCCAGTGACAAAATGGAAGGCCTAATAATACGTACAAAGTTTAAAACGTGTTTACTTTTACTCTTTACTCTATCCAAAAGGGATCTATTAGCAGGAAACTAAGAGAGAACTGTGTGACATGAAAATCAAGTAGTGCTGCATAGAGATTCGAAACCATATATCCATAGCATTACNTCCACAATATAAAACAGAAGAATTAAAAATCTCCCAAATAGTAGACAGGAATAGAGTCATCGCAACACACATCAAAGGCCACGCAGATTAAAAATAGTCATCTTTCCAGTGACAAAATGGAAGGCCTAATAATACGTACAAAGTTTAAAACGTGTTTACTTTTACTCTTTACTCTATCCAAAAGGGATCTATTAGCAGGAAACTAAGAGAGAACTGTGTGACATGAAAATCAAGTAGTGCTGCATAGAGATTCGAAACCATATATCCATAGCATTACTTCTAGATATGGAAAAATCAAGACATGAAAAATGGAAATTAGACCCAAATCAAGACATTGAAAAAGAAACCAAATGCAAGGCAAAATCCACTCTTTTTAACAACAAAGAAACTAAATGTCAGACCCAAATCAAGACATGGAAAAAGAAATTTATCAATTCTTCACTCGAGAACTCAATCCAACCAATTAAAGAATTACAAAGATTTTTCTAGACTTTATTTCAGTTCCGTATTCTACCACTACTTTATTTCAGTATCGTACCTCTTGATTTGGTGGACTCACAAAGATCTATTCTTCTACAAAACATCTAACTTCGAATTTTAAAGACCAAAGGCTGCTGTTTCCATTCTATTACACTTCGTGACTATTTGCTGTTCCTTTCCATAATGCAGATATTTAAAACGTGGTGTGAATGAGAAGAGACGTATGGCCAATGATGTTGAGACTGAACAAATTGTGCTAGAGGATGTTCAAAAAGGAAGCCCAATATAAATATCCTCAGTGGTGCAGAACCGGGGTTCAATACCCCTCTTTTGGTCACAGGAGACTTCACGATTGAACATTAAACCCAACATCACATGTATTGCTCGTAAATTCTAAATGCTGTTTTCAAAATTCTAATGTATCGCTGTTTTGATGACTCTTTCCTGTTGCAGTATCACAGGACAATAAGTATGAAGCCACCAAAATTCATTTTGATAATTTAGTCAAGAGATATGGCGATCCTATTATTATATTGAATTTGATTAAGGTATGCCTGTGCAGTTGTTGATGGACTTGTATGTTTATGGTACACACTGATTTAACATTTAGGCCGCTAATTTTTAGTGGCTCTAACCCTCATTTCGCTATCAAATTCTTCCTGATTACCAGACTCGCAAGAAGAAGCCAAGAGAATGTATTGTACGTGCAGAATTTGCTAATGCCATTCTACGTACAAATATTTTTCTAGACTTTATTTCTGGACTCGAGAACTCAATCCAACCAATTAAAGAAGTACAAAGAAGTTCAAAATATTCTGAAGAACAAATTCAAAGGTTGAATCTTTTAAATGAAAACAAATAGAAACAAAAAAAGAGAACTGGCCTAATGGAAGTATATTACTAAATGGCCTTACATAAGTATCAGAGACATGTTTCCTAATTAATGTAATTTCACATACTATGCAGAAATCCAAAGTCCAAGATGAAGCTAAAGTATATCTAAAGTCCATAAGCTCCTGTTTTGCCACCATAAGTCCACACTTTTCTCAACTTTTCAACTACATTTTTCATCCACACATTTTTTGAATGAATCTAGTATGGGAATTCTATTCAACAAATTATCTATTCAAATCACATTATACTAACAGCCCCTGTAGGAGACATAAATTGTTTAAACATACCTTACTCAAAGAAGTCTAATACTGCTCTTTGGCCAAGCAACAATACTTCCCATGGCTTCTCTAAGAGTTCGGAATTCATAGTAGGTCTGTATAAAGTCAAATTACTCATATACACTTCATCAACCCAAACCTTCCAACAATCTCGACCGAGTGGCAGGTGATGCACCTTTGCACTTGGGTCTGTTGTTATGTTGTTGCAATCTTCCCTTCTGCTACGACTTCTTCCTCTTCAAACATGTACCAATGCAATAGTTGACATCTTGCATTTATCATAGGTACAATACTTCCTTGGTGTGACTACAAATTCATAGTAGACATAACATATTTTTTTAATAATTAGAATGCTACAAATTTAATATATGCTGAATAAACATTTAAGAATGAATGATATAAAAACCTAAGGAGTAATGACATTTGAATTCCTGTCGTCTATACTCTGTAAAGGATAAAAAAATTAAAAAATTTATACTACATGTAATTGGCTATATGAACCTATATTATTATAGTATATATAAAATGTAACCAGTACAACTTGCCGAGATAACTTGAGCAGTGCTTCCACTTTTTCTTTTAGTGCTCCCATCATTTGTGCTTGAGTCTGTAATTAGGTTTCAAGTTCTCTAAATCTCCCACTACTTTGTATTTGTCCATCTACCTTTGATGGTACAACTCCAAATCTGAGTCCCCTAACTCTCCCATGACGTTCAGGACCTAAAATGCGAGCTACAGCATCATCGAGGATGGAATCTTCGACGGGTGTATCAAAAATTGATGCGGAACAATCTTCAATCCTTCTATGCACTTAAGGAACTCAAATTTTATACTAGCAAGTGATACAACTAATAAATCAAATTGCAGCGTTTAAACATTGACATAATACACATACCAAAGTATTGGCAACTGCTTCATTTATTGGTTTTCCATCTTTCCTAAGATGTCCACAAGTCCATACTTTTGTTCTTAACGCTTTTAAATCTGGATTCTTTTTTCTTTGTAGTATAAATTTAGTTATTACATATATTGGAATTGGAGAAGTCATGTGAGGCAAGATATGTTCCTCAGATGTACCATTTCACGAGCCACACGTAGATAACCCTTTCGACCCATAGTATGGA
>CAIGRL010095551.1:0-10671 GCA_903798325.1 Fraxinus xanthoxyloides
ATGACAAATCCTCTTCGAAGAAGGAAATCCCCAATGTACTAATTTATTTATTTTTTCCTGAAATATATTATAATGACAAATACAATGTATGGGTTGTGTACCCATATAGTATAGTTTTGCTGATATAAAAATAGCAATATTTTTATATTAAATAATTTTTATTTCATTTATTGCATTTATTTTATTATTTAGAATGCGAATTAAAGTGCATATGATCACTAGTGATAACTGATAAGTGTATTTTATACACTTATTTGGGCTCCAAAATATTGATATTTCGTAATTCTTTTAATGGAATTATAGCATAATTTATTATATAATGTGCTATTAGGTGAAACTCAATAAATGAAAGTGAAATTGAAAGAATGATGCGAAAAATGGCAAGATCCAAAATTTGGGGGCTGAAGTATAAATACTAAAAAATTGTGTCAAAACTCACGATGAAAATTTGAGAATGCTAAGGGTCAAATTGATACAATTAAAGATCGAAAGGAGTGAAAACAAATCAATTTTCAACCGCGTAAAGATATCCAAATTTTTAGTTGGAGATTGAGACCCATTTTTGGACTTGTAATCGAACTAAAAAAGAGCTATTTCTATCAAAGTTGTAGCCATTTGAGTTATTTTTCCAAAACAATTCGAATCACTTTAATCGGATATTGAGAGAAAACATTATGATAAAAATACTTAAACAGACGCAAAGTGAACAACAACTCAACACCCATACGCTTCCACCATAGCGCCCAAGCACTGCCTGGACAATTGACGAGTGTAAATCACTCATTAGATTAATACCTTTAAACATAGTTTTCGGCTTGTTTTTGAGCACTTATGAGCGTTTTCATGCATGTGTTCATTTTGTTTTGTAGTTTAAATACAATGAAGCAAATGACATTTTTAGGAGCTTGAAATGGAGGCATGGATGATCAAAGAAATTGGATTTGAAGATTAAGTGAAACAAGAAAAAGTTGAAGAGGAATGATGGCAAAATTGGGTGCCACATCGCCACAATTAACTAAAAAAATAATAATGGACAGACGGTGCCCAGCCCAGAAAAATAACAAAATGGGCCTTTTAATGATTTTTCGGCCCAGTCGAAAAAGCGGATTCGACTTGCAACTGTGAAAACACATAAATAGACATCTGGAAGATCTAGAAGAGGGCTGTTGACGGCTAGAGGAAGGCAAGAAGATTGAAGATACAACCGAGGAAGAAATCAATAGAATCAAAGGAAGATTGACACAATTGGAAGAAGAAATTTAACGGCAAAGAATAGTTTTTCTAAATCCCTTCTTATTATCCATGTTCTTCATATTTAAATTAATCATGTCAATTTTCTTTATCATGACTAAATATTTAGATCTAGGGTTTGATGTAATCATCTTGAGACATGTTTGACTTCTATATAATTTAACTCTTTTGGATTTTTCCGTTCGTTTATTTATGTTGTTTGTGTTTAATTCATTCAATTAATTGGCCACTAGTTGAATGGATTGTTGCATAAATTTCTGCACTCAAGAGAGGGAAATTTAGGCGTGATTAAGGAACATAACCTAAATTTCGTAGATTTCGAGAGAGAATACGAATCTTTGAGGCTCATTTGAATTAAGAACCACATACATTAATATTTCTATACATTTAATTCGGAATAGAGCTATTGGAATTAAATTATAGAAATAAATTTTATTCGAGAAAGGGAATAGAATTATATTGAGGTTCTTGTCTATAAAATAAGGAAAATCTAAATGACTTAGAATTATATAAGTTGAAAAACATTGTCGATAGTATGATGAAGTCATTCCTTAGGCTTTTACAAATTGATATTTTCCTTAAGATTTGATTTTGTTGACTTGTCAATTTTAGTCCATCTACACTAGATTAAAATCACAACATTGATTCAATTTTGATCGTCTAAATAAAATGGAAACTAACAAATTATAATACTCGTTAGAAATCAAGTATCAATCACTAGAAAAAGACTCCAATTTGGCCAAGGACGTGTAGGGAACTATAAATAGACCAAAGAATGCATGAATTGGAGGGTTCCACACATTAAAAAAGAGAGATACAACAAGAGATTGAAGAATCAAATCAAGAGAAGAAATTAATCCGTTGATGTATTCAAAAATGTTTATTTATTTTTCCTTTTACATTATGTTTAACTAACTCTAAATTAGGGCAAGTAAAGTATAATTTTTTTGTGACCCTTGATTCTTTAAATTGAAGAATTCTGTAGCATGTTCTTTTATGTATTGATTTTATTATGTCATTAATACTTTGAATTATCTAACCAATAATTTGATGATTACTTGAGCTTCTTACGAATCAAGAGAAGAGTTTGAGACTTAGAACGAATAATAAAATCTGGTAAAGTAATATAACGTATAGAGATACATATATTAATTATTGCGGTCGTTATAGGAATTCTTAGAACCATAATTCGTTTAAATAAGGGTAATTTGCATAGAGATATGAAATTAAATTAGTTAAATATGTTCAATGAGAACTCAAGAGGGGTAAGTTGAATACAATAGAAGGATTCGACCAAACACGACATTAGGTTAGAATTTTGAATTAGGAATTAAGGTGATCATTTGATTAACTTATTTTTGCATTAATATTCATTACATACTCGAATAATTTATCAGTCGTTTGGAATATTTTCATATTTTCTATTAGTTTAAGTTAGTTAGTTCACAAAAGAAAAATTATACACAACCATTATCATTCTTTGTTTTTATTTTTTTTATCAAATAGAGTTAGAAAAAGTAGATTAAGATTAAAATATAGTCCTCGTGAGAACGATAATCCAGATTCAAAGATCCACTATATTACTTGTTACGATATCGTACACTTGTAATATACAAAAAGCAACAAGTTTTTGGCGTCATTACTGAGGACTATTTAATTTTAGTCTTAATTTATTTTATTTTTAAATGTTATTTGATTTTATTTGTTATTTAATTTTCCTTTTTTCCTTTTTTATATAGTTTAACTAAACCCCTACAATTTTAATTTATCTTGTGTTGGCATTCTCTCTTTGTACTTTTTCAGATATTTATACATGATTTCGACATTGATAAAGTAACAAAATTGTTGCAATGACAAATCTCTATATGGTTGTCAAGATATGCTTGGAGGATAATATTCCGAGTTTTGTTAGTGGTTGGGACGAACGTAGTATTGGATATACTAGCAGTAGTGTTACCATTTTGAACGTAACTCAGACCATGTCAATTTCCAACAGGCTTGTTCATCCCTAACAAATTATTAAGTTTCTGCGTACCACTCATGAAATATTGAAGTTGAGTATTAGATTTTTCAAGATCACTTGTTAATTATTTAACTTTAGCTTCTAAGTCCTTAAAGTCACCTATGAGTTTTTCTCTCTCTTTCAAGTTCATTTACCTTTTTCAACATAGTTTTATTGACTTTCTTTATTTTAAGATTCTCCTCAAATAATTTACGATAAGATTTATGAATATCAGGCTCATCCTCAGAATCTTCCTCAAATTTTTCACTCTATTCATCATTTTCAACTTTTTCATTTTCTTATCAGATTTTATAGTAGCTATAGATGTAAAGACCATATAATTTTGTTCATCCTCACAGCTAGAGGTACCACTCCGAGCACTAGAATCTAATTCAACATCACTCAAGGTCACTGCTAATGCCTCATACCTTTTTTTATTCAAATTCTTTTTAAGTTTGAACATTCATAACATCTAATTGACTGAGTTTTCTTATTAGAGGTCCTAGGATTATTCTTCTCACGTTTATCTTTTAAAAATATACTAGGAACATCATTTTTTAGTTCTTGAGGCTTTCTCTTATTCCTCATCACCTTCTAAATTTTTTTAACGAAATAGACTATTTCGTCATCCCTAAGAGTTTCAGCACCAGTTGACTCTCTCTCTCTCTCTTCTTCCCTAATAGTGTTCATGGCTATAAATTTAACCTTTTTTGGTTGAGAAACTGCGAGTTCATAAGTTTGAAGGTATCCTACGAGTTCTTCTATCTTAACTGCATTTAAGTCCTTACTTTCTTCAATCATGGTGACTTTTGTTCTAAACCTTTTTGGTAGGGATTTAATGACTTTTCTAACAATTTTAGACTCTGGTATATTCTCACCTAGGTTGAAACTCGAATTAACTATATCATTCAATTTCGTATAGAATTCATCAAATGATTCATCATCCTTCATTCTAATTTCTTCAAACCTAGATGTTAACATCTAAAGTTTAGAATTTTTAACAGTTTTAATTCCCTTGTGTGTGGTTTCTAAGATATCTCAAACTTCTTTAACAGTCTCACACATCGATACTCTCCTAAACTCTTCAGTAAACACAATCATGAACAGTGCATGAATACCCTTACTGTTCAAGTTACACTCAATTAAGTCATCTTTAGTCCAAAGTGAAATATTAGTGGGTATAACTACACCACCAACACTGGTTAAGGTACAGTCCACCCAGTTTGAACGCTAATCCAAATACGTTCATCCAATACTTTAAGAAAAATTCTCATTCAAACTTTCCAATAAGCATAGTTGCTTTCATTAAAAACGGAAGTACAGACAATGACTGACTCATCTAGAGTTAATTAAGGGTTAGGAATTGAAATAAGGTTCTGATACTAATTGAAATAACGAGATTTGACCAAAACTACACCTAGAGGGGGTGAATAGATGTAAATACGAAATTTAAAAATTGTAATTAAACAATAACAAGTCACTAATTAATTATCTCTAGATGATTACGCAAACAGTTCAATTATCCTATATTTAAATTCCGTAGAATATAAAAAAAGTAAATAACGCACGGTATAATCATGGAGAAACCCCAACTGGGTGAAAACTCCGGACACTTTGCCAATCAAAATTCACTATAAACCATTGAACTTACAGTCCATCAGATAAGATAACGACACGAACTTTCTGACCTCCTTACTGCAATTCCCACAGCTTTCCGGGATTTTATGCTCCTACACCAATTCCCAACTGTAGTTTTCAAAGCCCTCTTGGAATGTGCATTCCTACAACAACTCCCGACTTTATCAATTCGTCTATCTCCCATGGATCAACGAAGAACTCGCGTTCTTCACCAATTGGAACTACATATACCTTTCCTTGATCTTCAGAACTCTGAAAGATATGTAGGAAGTAATAGTTTAGTATTTGAATTGTGGATGTGATGTTTTCACTGCCAAGAATCAATCAAAGAACGAAGGTTGAAGCTAATTTGTGAATAATATTCAACCTTTGAAAAAAACGTTATGGTGCGTTTGATATTTCTAGTTTAGGTTTTTGGGATTGATTGGATCAGACAAAAAGCCTTAAAAATGGGAATTAAAATTTTTCGAATGACACTGTCGCTCGAACAAAAGCTAGACGACAGTCGAGCGGCAGTATGTCGCTCGAGCGAGGGCAAGGCGACGGGCGGGCGACACAGTTTCTATTTCTGACGCTCGAGCCAAGTATTGGCGATAATCTAGCAAAATTTCGGCGCCGTTTTTTCTTTTTTTCCTTTCTCGAACCCTAAACCTAGTATAACACAAATTCAACTATTTACAACTAATTCCTTGACTTTTATATCATAATAATTTTAGTCTCTTTTGTTCACAAATTTGACAATTACATCAAATACCTAACAAATACTATATTGGAGTACCACACACTAGAGAAAAATAATTAAACCCATTTAATTATTTTGAATAAAACATTGCTTTCATTGCTTTCATAAAATGATATTCACCTTGTCATAATACACATATTTTGGCTCCCAACCAAATGTCGCTTTGCATTAATATCGCGATCTGCATTACTACGAAATCACCATGTCCGTACATATAGTAAATAGTTGTGACCAATTAGCTAGAAATTTACTTATACATGTACAGTGGAATTTAAAATATTTTTCAATTCTTTTCAATAATCGTTTTTGTATTTAGATAGAAACTATTATTAGAATTTTAGTTTTAGCAAATTATTCAAACACTTTTGAAAATCTCGATCATGAACAATTATATCTCTTCTCATCTTTGTGAATCTTGATCTAGCACAATCTTTCCATACCATAGTTATCCAATTGTTCCGTCTCCACCAATAATTCACATGGAAGAACAAAAATGAAATATTATGACTTCTCTTTCTTGTACTAACAAGAAAATGAATCATATTATAATATGAGTTATGAAAACTTCAAACCATAGTAGTTTATTAATAGATGTTTAAGTGGACTTGACTTACTCACTAAACATAAGTCGGTTCATTAGTTAATTAATCTAATTAATTAAACTTGGCCATAAATTAGTTAGTTTAATTAATTAACTTAAACATATTAATAAACGACCTAATTAATTAATTCTACAAATGTCTTACATTTATAAATTAATTAATTTTTAATTTAATTCTTCTAATTCTCATATTTTGTGTGTGACCCATTAAGTTTCGTATCCCAACGTTAAATGACTTAAATTATTATTTTGATCTAATCAAAATAAAATAAATTAAAACCCTCTTTTGGATTTGTTATTGATTCTCCTAAATTAATTAATACATGTGTTGTTCTTGATTGACATCTAGCGATGTGCCTACAAATACATGTGATGAAAAATGTCATGTGGTGTGACAAAGTCAAACTTGTTTGTTTACCGTAAAACTAAAATATTTTTGACAATATGATCTGATATATCACAAGATATGGAGATGTGTCAATCTTGATTAATCTATCATATCCTTCATCCCGCTCATTATATGTCAATGATCTTCTGCCAAGGATTTTGATATCAACTTAAGCAAATGAAACGTATATCACAATCCCTTAATATCTAAAAGTGACAAATCATCTATTGATAATTTACAACTTCATATCATTCTTGACATACCCGAACGATGTCGTATTAGCGACTTTTGACAAATCAACATTCAATATTAACAAAGTATGATTGTTCTCATATAATGTACTATGATGACACCAAGTCGAATGACCAATTTCACTATCAAATATTAGATATTAACCTTTCACACTCAGATAGTTATCAACGTGTAATCTCTGTAAGAAGTCTCCAATATTTTGCTCTCTTAAAAAAATATACACGTATCCATTTAAATATCATTATATTTTAACTTGATAGATCAGTTACTTACTTAATAAGTGAAAAATTTCACACGTGTTGATCTATTTGCAATAACAATATTCTTATATTTTTATTACATTATGATCACGGATAATTTAAGATTTTGTCATATGTAACTTATATATCATAATCACAATTCCTTTTGATTAGCGAGTTGCTAGATTTGAATCTACATATTCTATTAAATTAATTTATCAGGATAATAATTTAATTAACCCTCTATTTGGTGTAATGAAAATCAAGATTTTAGTTCAAGTCAAAGACAACAATTAATTTTAACTGCATATTCCATAAGATTCGCAACCTTTCAACCACTCAATTGATATTTTTCTTTTATCAAAATCTATTAAAAATCTGATTTTAATCTCCATAAAATAGGAGATAAATAATAGATCTTCTGTAAATAATAATGATCAATTATATTAAAAATATTTATACTCAAAATTGATTGGACTTATGACACAACACTTACCCAATTCAACGTACAAAATTTATCATAGATTATTGATCAAGTTAGTAATGTACTCTGTCAGAATATGTTCTCTCTGAACCAAACGTTGCTTCCAATTAATACTGCTATCTATATTACTACAAAAACTATATGTCTGATATTAACCTCGTTATAATACACATTTTATAGCCCTAAACTAAAATTGTTTCCCATTAATACTGACATCTACATTATTACGAAATCTACTTGTTCAATATTCATCTTGTCATAATACACATATGCTAGCCCTCAACAAGGAATATAAATACGAACATGTTAGAAATTAAAAAATTAATTATACTCCCAATAAATAAATTGGCCGATAATTTGAAACAAATATATATATATATATAAAAGCAACGAAGGGAATATTATTTTTCTGTCATTAAACTTAACTGAATGTCACATCTATTAAAAAAAAATTAGTTGAATTAAGATTGTTTGAGCTCCATTATTTCAAAAATATTTTTATCTCTCTTATTTTTGACCACATGTTCTCCAATAAAATAATATTATATGCAAATCGAGATCTTTTTCTTATTTTTTAACCATACATTCAAAAAAAATTATTATTTCAAAATATATTTTTAACAAAATTTATTATTAATGAGGTCCAAAGAAGGGCTAAATTCTTGGGGGCTAATGTGAGGAAAAAAAATAATACATTTAATTGTGGGATGGAGAAATTAAAAGAATAAAAGCACACAAATTAAAACCATAAAAAAAAATATTAGCTTATGTTTCGTGGAGATTAAAATTAAATTTTTAGTAAATTTTGATAAAAGTTAATGAAATGTGTTGTTGAAAAATCATGGGTCTAATAAAATATATAATTTAAATTAATTGTTGAATTTATCTTATATTAAAATATGAATTTTAATTTCTACCAAATAAAGATTTATTATTGACAACTAAATATAATCACTTAATCAGTCATAATTTTTTTTGCAAATCTAATTAACTATGTGGATTATAGAGATCTAAAATAAGATTAAACCATGACAATCACTAATTAAATTAATTAATTTAATCACATTGGGAAGTCGCATAATTAGACACAAGGATTATCATAAACTATCAAATTCCACTCACGAGTCTCAAACTTTTTAACCACGCGTTTAAAGTAAGAAAATGACGATAGTAGGGATTGATTAACACACGTTAGTATAATAGCTTGGGCAGACTCCTTCTCGGGAGTAGGAAAGAGAACAGTACAAAGGTAACTTAACCCAAATTCCACTTTTTCCAAAATATATATCTCACTTTCTTATTTATAATCACATGTTTTTAGTAAAATAATATTACAAAAAATCTAAAAAATTTCTTTCTTTTTTAATCACACATTATCCATCAATTTACTATTCAAAAATACATTCTATTAAAAAAAAATGGAGCTCAAACACATTACTTGTAAATGGCAACGAATTCTAGGTTGTCCTTGTAAAAAATAATTTATTAATTCTCTATAATTCAAAAAGGCTAAAACTTCTTCACCCATTTGCCACTCTAATTGACCAAAACACCCCTCATTTCTTGCATATTGGGCTGGGCCTATAGACTGAAACCCACATATCCGACCGGTGTCGGGTTGGATCATATTAGAATAAAAATTGATCGGTTCGGGCTCCAAATAAATATAAAATTATTTGGGTTGGGTTGATCAAATTTAGACCCACTTAAATCAACCCAACCCAATAGCAAACGTGTGTCAGAGTAGATATAGTGTTGCAAAACTTGACAACCTTTAATTTTGTCGTGAATTTTCCAATTCAGCATCTCGAATATGTTAGCCATTGTATGTCAGAGTTGGAGAGCATTGAATTGTCCAATTTTGCATATTACATAAAACATTAAATTTGTGTCAAGGTAGATAGAGTTGTTACCAAATACAACAAACTTTAATTTTGTCGTGAATTTTTCAATTTAGTATGTTGAATACATCATTATTGGTATATTAGATTTGGGGAGCATTGTATACAACATTCGGACACGGCGACATGCCTTTATTGTTCACTCATGTAAAATGCTCAATACCTTTAGTTAAAATGTAAACATTATTGCCTTGTATTTAAGTCGGAATTGCCTGAATCGAACTATTGAACCAAAACAATTCTAGTTCAATTCTCGATTTTATATACAAAATCGATTTATAATTCTATTGACTTATAATTCTATTTATTTTTGTGGATTCACAAAAATATAAGGAGAAAATGCCGGAATTCTTCAAAAAATCATTATTTCAAAACTTGTTTTCTTAAAAAATAAAACTAAAAATAATAAAATTATTTGGCTTCAAATAGGGGCTCAATGTTAAAGTAACGATTAAATTTATTTATATGAATTCACAAGAAAATAATAGTTATCTACAATAATTTACATTTTTGTGCCCGAAACAAAATGTATGAAAAGTGAACCTGGAAAATACAAATGACGTTATACAGTAATTTTTCGAAGCATTACAAGAATCAAACTGAACCCTTCTAAAAGTAGCTAGTCGTGTTGGATTTTATAACTATATACTAGTAAGATGCACGTGCAATGCACATGCCATATTATAGTTGACTATATGATAACGTAAATATAAAAATTAATATTTGTCTTAAGTATTAGTTATATTAAATTTAAAATACTTGAAATGATGATAGGTGACAAAAATAATATTAAGATATTTTATTCAAATCTTATTTTCCAAACTTTACGTTAAAAGTCTCTCTGTTTTTTTTTTTTTTTTTTTTNTTCACAAGAAAATAATAGTTATCTACAATAATTTACATTTTTGTGCCCGAAACAAAATGTATGAAAAGTGAACCTGGAAAATACAAATGACGTTATACAGTAATTTTTCGAAGCATTACAAGAATCAAACTGAACCCTTCTAAAAGTAGCTAGTCGTGTTGGATTTTATAACTATATACTAGTAAGATGCACGTGCAATGCACATGCCATATTATAGTTGACTATATGATAACGTAAATATAAAAATTAATATTTGTCTTAAGTATTAGTTATATTAAATTTAAAATACTTGAAATGATGATAGGTGA
>CAIGRL010095597.1:0-10388 GCA_903798325.1 Fraxinus xanthoxyloides
ATAAATACGAGCATAATTGACTTTTTCATTTAATAGGAGAAATAAATCAAAGTTATCCTATATTGGGAATAGAGAACATTGATTTAACTAAAGAATAGAAGAATGATATTTATGTCTTTTTACAAGAGAATGTCAACCATGATGTCAAACTAAGTGTACATGTAGCAAAATCGTAGAAATTTGGTCCTATCTGATTGTCAATTGGAAAAACAATCTCGCTATTCGAACAAACTGAAACACACGGTTAAATACAGACTACGTGGCATTTGCAAATTAAAACAAAAAAGGCATTTTAAAGAATTTAAAAGACAAACGACACGCATCAGGTTCCCACAACCTTATCTCTCCAAAAATTGCAAAAAGCCCCAATATCCAACCCTACATCTCCGATGTCGTCGCGTCTCACTTTTGTTGACGGTGTCGCAATCGGAGACCAAATGACTAACCATCTCCGATCACTGTCAAAAGAAGAAGCGAAGATCCATAGAACAAAAACTTCCAATATCCTACAATTGAAATCCGAAAAATTGAAACCCAAAATCCTAACACTCCATCTATGGTCGTTGTCACACAATTTCGCCAAAGGTTTCACAGTTGCACGACCCATAATATCCAATCGCCATCGAACACCCGAACATAGCAAACAAGTTGCACCCATCGAACTCGTCGGCCTGTTCGGGTAGATTTTTCACTCGAAGTGCGCCCTTACAAATAAGGTTGAAAGCATTTTCGTTACTGACTGTAAGTTATTTTGTAAACTTGAAATTTGAAAATTACTTCTGCTTGGCTTATTCAGCTTCGGTATTGGCATTAATTCTAATTTGTGTATCGTATTGTATTGGTAAATAACTGACTACATATTTGTTGTTAGTGTTTTATTCTCGTTGTAGAATGCACAGGGTTGTAGAACTAAAGACCATTTTTTCGATTGCAAAAAGAAATACATTTGCACTTATTTAAGTGTGGATTTGAGAAATGCTTTATGATGGAGAAGGATAATGATAATAAAGGGAAATTATTCCTTTGATGCAGTCGAAATTGTGGATTTTGGGAATGGGTTGTAAAAGAAGAAATAAGAGGTGAATCTAGTCACGGCAGCGCTACCGTCGTCAACATTGTGATGAACGACATAGATGAAGAAATGTCACGCGTGTTCCAATCTAGAGTTCGGATAAGTGATGAAGAAGAGCTCTCGATTTCGATGAATGTGAGCATCTAGACATAAAAAAGAACCGTGAAAGTGAGGACAAAAGGGGAGCAGCCAGCTTGACATAGAAACATTTTACATGCCTTGGTTTTTTCTAGATAAGAACTCATTGCTAGTTTCACTTTTAATGTTATAACCAAACTATTCTATTTTATGTTCAAAGTGTTGTAATTAATTAGCATATGAGAAAACTTCCTCTTCTCTTTATAGGCCTTTTACAATCCCAAAAGTCAGCAAGGGCAGTAAATGCTACCATGGAAATGTTGGTGTCAAAATGGTAGAATTAAAATTTTTTGTTAGCTGCTTAAACTCGACTTTGAATGCACAAGATACTAATTGACGCGCTTAATGCAAGTGCAAATGCACGTGAGGTTGAGAGTTTTCATTTAATTAGAAGATAGCTGAACAAACACAATGCAAAAACAAACTGAAAGAAAAAAAAGGGGAAAATAGCAACCACACTCCTTACATCACACACCTCTGCCACTTTCATCAAGTAAGTTTGAACAGTTGTACGGCAATGCTTGACCTACAATAGAATGTCGTATGAAATAGTTGATGATGCATTCATGAAAAAATGAGGTTTAGATTCATATATCAACACATGTTTATACCTTCCGAACTAAACATAACATTTCTCGCAGGCGGAGGAATGAAATTTCAGTCAATAAATGGTGTGAAAGGGAGAATGGCGTAGGCTTCAACAGTCGGAAAATTGCGTAGAATTGCGTAGGCATAGAATTGTCCAAATATTACATTGGGGTCGACATGGAATATTATTGAGGTGGCTGAAAGTTCATTCCGCCATCCACCCCATATTACTATTGTTATTTCTTAGTCTCTTGTGCTGACGTCGCATCGGACTATACGTGCATCAAAGTTAATCGATAATTTGTAATTCGAAACAATTGTAAATATGAATCAAACAAAAGAACATACCTTTGTTTTCTTCAAAGCCATTTCCAATGGGTTATTTCTTTGAAGTTTGTTTGGCGATCCCTTCCATCGTTTCAATTTCGGATCCAGTACGAGGTCACTCATATCTTTTGATAAATCGGTACAATCTTTGGTTACATGCGGTAGTATGATGCGATATCGAATTACTTTCGGAACCTAATTTTGACGTCGTAATGTCTTTACAATAATATTTTATCAAATTCGTTATTGCACGTGACCGCATTTCATCATCTGCAACATCTCTTTGTATCTCAACTGTGCAAAAGTTCTAACTAATCTCTCACAATTTATTTCAACCCTCGTATGTACTCTACTAACATCTATCCTCTATCTTCAAAGAATGTACATATTTGGAATGTGTGTGATGTCATTCCAGATCACAAGTATGATTGCATGCTTGTAAAGTATTCCCCGAACTCAAAAAATGACAACTGCAAATAATATCACATTTATCTCTCACGAATAAGATGATGAATGTTTTTTCTCCTATGACGACCCTCATACATAATAGTCACTCGTACATCGTACCTGTTATCAACAGTTTCTTCCGATGTAGATATGACTTCGCAAAAAACCTTCTTGGTGAACTCTTCTTGAATTTAGCAATGGTGTACACTGGCCAATACTATTGCTTAATTTCAAATCGTTTTACGCACGGTACCATTTGGGAGAATGAGTTTGAAACTCCTTCTCAACCTTATTCCTTAAGGCATGTTCATACTGTTCGACAATCTACTTCAATGAGGTACATACCCATCGAAGAACGTATTCATACTCTCACTTCTTTATGTTGTTGATATCTCTGCCCTAAAAATGATTTTCAAAAGGATAGGAACCCAACGCCCTTGGTTCTCGTATAATCCCAATAAATAATCATGTTCATGTAAGCTATAATATCAATCGTCATTTCCCAATTGTCTTCAAAGTCTTAACTAGAGTGTGAATCATATACAAATCCATGTATAGCCCCAAATATCGAAACCTTTTCGACGTGATGTCCAAACTTCTCAAGCAGCTTCTTCAAAATATACCACAAACACCATCTATGTTTCCATATTTAGAAAACAATCCAAGTCACATTTTGTATGACTATATCTTGAGCAATAATTCTTCCATGTAGAGCTTCATCATGCAGAAACTGAAGCCATATCCTGAACAACAATTCAAAAGTATCTATGTCTTCATTTGATACCAAACTATAACCAAGCGGTGTTGATTTCCGTGATGATTGACGTAAACAAATAGGGCGAAAGGCATGTCGTACTTATTAGTGAGATATGTGGTATTAAAAGAAACCACATCACCAAACTCCTTACATGCCTTCCTACACCGATAACTTCCCAAAATAAATTTTATAGATGCGACTCGTCGTCCAAATCCATACTAAAGTAAAATCATGGGCATTGTACTTGTATTTCTGCATCATCTCCTTCTCCAAGTCGTAGTCACCTCACTTGTTCTAAATAGTTTCAACAATCATTTTCAATGCAACTCATATTCTCATATCCACTTGCTTTTACTCATGCAACGGAATCCTAGCCAAATCATTCACTTGAAACTTTCGTTTCACATGTGAACTCAAATGTCGGTTGCATCGATATAACCTGGACTTAGAAGAACTTGTTTCATGATTGCGGTCGAAGTGGATCGTGTTAATACTCTAGCTTCCAAGAATATCTGAAGATATCTTGGCTTTACAACCCATTTTAAATATTGGTTGCGACTTAAATGAACCATTAGTACGTATTACCGTTTATTCGGATTTCACAACTATATGTCAATGTCACATATCTCAATACCACATCATCCTCTTTTACGAATTCCTTTTCTTTATTGGAAAACCAACAACATAAACATATTTTTTTTAGAATTCATACATATTTTACATCTTAGACATCTTTCAAATAGAGTACATTTTTTTTTCACAACAAAACAATTACTCATAAAAATAAAGAGGCAAAACCAAAACTTGAAATCTTAAACAAAAACCCTTCAACTAGGAAAAAATAGGAAGATATAGAAACACAAATTGTCACCTTCAAAGAACTTATTGAAAATTCCCAAAGTATGTCCAAAAATTGCTTATGTTATTGGCCAAAGCATTGGATAATTTTTGCGAAGAAGGACAAGGATCTTAGTAACAATGAAGGGTGAAGGCTACCTAACATCAAGATCTACATAAACTATAAATACGACTGGAAAAAAAAAATCAATTGGTTCTTAGCTCATTTAGAATTACCGAGAAAGAAGAAGAATTAAACAAATATTTCGAAAATGAAGAAGAGTGAAGATCATTTTTCACCTATTCACACCTCGGTAGGGATTGAAACATATTTTCTTCGATTTTTGAAAGTGTGAAGAAAAGTGAAGATCATTTTTTTTCACAAGGGAAGAGAGTGGGAATAATTTGAAGCTATATGATTTTTTTCTACAAGGAAAACGGTGGGAAAATAGAGTAATAATTGTGGTTGTATGATTGTGATCCACACTTAGCTTCCCTCCAAAAACTAATGCCACGTTGGAATAATTGGGGATCCACAGTAGCAATGCTTTCCTACAAAACCAATGCCACGATGGAATTTTTAAACCCATGTTTATAAATTTAGCCTGTCCAAGAAGCTTTATTGTTGGAAAAATTAGGATTGGGTCATAAATCTTCGCATGATATATATGGTTATGATTCTACATTTTATTCTAGGTGCTCAACGTATTTAAATATGTGATCTCAATCCTCACTTAACAGAAAATCGTCAATATAATTGTTAAATTTGCATTCAACTTGCAATTGAATTGGAGAGAAAAGTGTGATCTTAAGGTATAGGGGTTATTTCCAAATGTTTTGATAAAAGTTTTAATAAATTTTGATAAAAAATGATGAAATGTGTAAATGAAAAGTTGCTAAAATTGTATGCTCGTGTTAGATGGTTAAAATTAATTATTGATTTGACCTTAACTTTTTAGTAACTTTTTCAATTTTCCAAGATAAGTGCTTAATTTGCTCTTCAACTGTAAGTCCGTAAAAACCTTGCACAATTTTAGAGTTTGTTTGAACCATATTTTTTTGTTCAAAATGCATTTTAGAATAGTATTTTGATAGAGAATGTATTGTTAAAAATAAGGAAAAGTTTTAAGTTTGTGTGTAGTATTATTTTATTAAATATTTGTGGTTAAAAATAAAAGAGTAAAAAATATATTTTGAAAATAATGAGGATCAAACAAGGGCTTAATGTTCGCATTTGATAAATCTAATCAAGTGGGGTATAAATTCACAAATTCAAATGACTTGAGGAACTAGAACCTCAATCTTTTGGATTGAGTATTCATACTGTACCATGTGAAAAATTGAAATTCAACCATAATTTTTCCAACCTAATTTTTAGCTCTTATTTGACAATCATTATTTGATAACTCTTTTTTCTACATACTTATTTCTAACCACAAGTTCACACACACTAAAATATCATGTACGTAACTCCAGAATTTTATTTATTTTAACCACAAATTCTCCTAAAAATTACTATTCAAAACATTATTTTTCCAAATAATGGTCATCAAACAAATGTTTTAATGTTGGCACCTTCGTGATATTCTCTTAAGAGGTTAGTTCATCTCCGATAGACTCTCTAAATACAAAATACCATTATTTAAAAGATTTAATGCTTAAAAATAAGTTACAAGAGATTCTCTATTTTAAATTTTTAAAATAGAGATGGTATTTGACTCTTCAAATTGAGAGAGTCAAACGCACTCTCTATTCTTAAAGTATCTCCAAAAGACTCCTTATTTATAAAGAGTATCATATACATTATAAAGAGAATCTTTAAATTTAGAGAGTCGAAATTTTTATACACTTCAATAATGCTCTCCATTTTGGCTCTTCATTTTGATCTTCTGAAGAAGCTTTTATTGATTTCTTCTTATATTTTATTGAATGGTCAATCAATTTAAATATTGTTTGAATAATTTAAGAAATAGAGTATTGAAATATATGACTTATTAAGTGCAATTACCGTTCATTAAAAATAAAGAGTTAGTTTAGCTCTCTAAATTTGAAGAATCAAATCCATTATCTATTTTAAAAAGTTAAAATAGAGAGTTTCTTGTATTTTGTTTTAAAGCATTATTTTTTTTTAAAAAAAAAAAAGCAAGACAATTTTGTATTTAGAAAGTCTATTAAAGATGCTTTAATGTACTACAATTATTGTATCTAATAAGTCATAAATTTCAATACTCTACTCGTTAAATTATTCAAGCCACATAAATTGATTGATCGTTGATATATAAATAATTATGTTGAATAGAATATCTAAATATGAGAAGAAATCAATAAATGTTTATTGGAAAAAATAAAATAATAGTCAAAATAGATAACTTTGTTCGAGTGCATAAAAATGTTGACTCTCTAAATTTAAGAATACTTTTTATAATGCACAAAATGTTCTTTATGAATAAAAAGTCTCTTGAAAATATTCTTATACTTCTATCATCCCATAAAGATATGCTTGCTTTCCTTTTCTTGTATGTTACAAATTGTAGACCATATTTCCTTATTAATGGTATAATTGATTTTTTTAGTTTTCTAATATGTTCGTATTTAATGTGGTTTGCTATCAACAAATATAAATTATTTCTATTTAAATTATTATTTATTGTGGGGGTATTTTGAAAAAAAAAACTGTAAGAAAAAATTATGTTTCCAACTATATTATTATATTTTCTTAATTTGCATTAAAATAGAAATAAATCTATTTGTATGAAACGGAGGTAGTATGATTTTTATATTTGAAATTATTTCTTTTATGTGCAAAAGAATAATCAACGACATTGCATAGAAGAGTTTTTATAATTATTTATGGTCGATCCCATTTTTTATCAACTCATTTTATAAGTTTAATTATAACTATTATCTTATCATCCACACATTACAATAACTTAAAGTTTAGTCTAATCACATACAAAACAAACGTGACTCATATAAAATGTGTGTATGGAGAATTACTTTAAGCGTTTAAATTCGTCGCAAAATAAAAATAAAAAAACACTTTATTTGCATAGTATTGAACCAATTCGTCGTATTTTTACATAAAACTCACACTTTGAATTTTCTTCATTATGCAATATCAAAAGTTAACTTCAAAGTCCATGTATTATATGAATAATCATTCATGGACTCCGAGGAGCTCGCTACCTCTTTTTTTGCAAAAAATGCACAAAAACAAGAAGTCCTTAACTTAAAAGTTCACGCTTTATATAAATAATCATACATGGATTTCGGGACTATTGTTACACCTCACATTATAAGACTCAAGAAATCCTACATGGAAAACAAACCTGGGGCCAGGGACGGACCCAGCAAACTATCACAATCCGGGAGGATGTTGACCGGTCAATGTCGACAATCAATGATCGTAAAAACGAGGTCGTTTATTAATATTTAATTACATAATATTAAAAATTATTCAATATATATGTAAACGCACTAAAACGTAAAAATTATATATGTGAGAATATTATGATGATAATAATAATAAAAAAGCACTAAAACGTTCACAGTTGGCAAAATAATGCTACGCAACCTACGCTCCAAAAAAAAATATAAATAGCGGAACAGGTAAGATCACAGAAAGAATTGAAGTTACATACAAGGAAGCTAAGAGTAACAAGAGATTTGGGTAGCAGTTTGGCAGCAAGGATTCTGCCCGGTGATTGATAGAATCTGGCACTGCACGTAAAAAACACTTCTAGTCACCTAAATGCTAAAATTTAATCATCCACTTAAGCAAAATCAAATGAAAAAATAACATTAAATGCGGCAAATGAACAAAAATACCCATTATGTTCATTTGAATTCGAAGCATGTTATTGAGCATAAATTATTATATTACCCGCTAAATTCGGTGATGAAGATGAAGTTCCATCCTTGTTCGAAATTTTGAATTACTGGAAGACAATGGATGGATGAACACTGCTATCTTTTCCCACTCAATCCTGCATAAATTGTCCTAAATTTTTAGTGCAAGCAATACCCACGCCGAAAGCCAATTGTCGTTTCAGTAGCAAGTAGCAAGACAATGTACGTACTACAGTATGAGGTTTAACTAGAAAACTTACCAAAAGATGTACTGTATGCAGTTGCGTCGGAGGCTTGGAGACGGCGAAAATCTGGGAATTTAGAGATTGATTTGGGAGAATGACATTTGGGTTGGGCTGCTTGGGCTATATATTATATAATTAAGGATTGAGCCCATACAAATGGCCCGATCCAATTTTTTTTAAAAAAAAAGATGAATTAAATGGCCAAATTGGTCCATTTTCAAATTGAAAAAGAAAAAAAAAAGTTGAGGAAGAAGACGAACCAGGCACAGCCGCACAGGAAATCGACTACTCGGCGATCTAGCGGAACCTAGCACGTGTTGCTGCATCCTTGGAAGGGTGCGGGATCGTCTTTGCCTCGAGCCCCACACTCCATGTCGAACTGCCAAGAGGTAGTTTGACAAAAGCCCAAGAAAGGGTGAGCCACTGTACAGATGTCGAACCCATTGGATCGCGTTGACCTCCATGGAAAAAACCGAACTTACATCACGAGGGAGGCCGCTTAAGGAGCTCAGCACAAAATCTTTTCAGGCAATCCAAGATATGGATTGATGTGACAATTCATTGCTGCCGCTGTCCTTTTCAGTTAATTAGATCAAGTCTAAAGCCACAATTTAGATATTATAGATAATAAAATGACATTAGCATTAAATGTTAATGATTGATTGATGGCTATGACATGATATCCCAACCATTAGAATGAGGCCTTGTATCCCTTCATTTAACAACTCTTACTTATCATCTATTATAAAAGCCCACACTTAATATCATTCAAAAGGTAATGCAAGTATAAACTTTCGAGCTATAAATTAGCTCTATTACTATTGAATCTATCATTCCCAAAGTCGACTCCCCTTTATATTGAAGGCTCACGTTTAAAGCCCTCACATACTCATATACTCATCATTTCAATTGAATTGACCGTCGGAGTGCATGTGGCTGACTCTACAATCATCGAAGGAAGCCACGTAAGATTAATGGTTTGTTCAAATATGTAGGAATCAGGCTTGCGTGGATGTGAAAGGCCATAAGATCTGTTATTCACGTTGAAAGTACAAATTTTGAGGTCAATAACTGCGATTTCAGCTTATCATGTTACACATAGCCCATTAATAGGTTTTCTATATGAGTTTTGGAATCCTTTTTTGGTGAAGGATGAAAGATGAGGTTAAGCATTGGAGATGATGTTTTTATTTTTATTTTTCTCTTTGACAGATTTTTTTCCTCACATTTTGGTTTTCGGTTTTCGTTTTATTTATTTATTTAGTCCCTATTGATTTAGCTAAAAATTGAACTAAAATCTAAGTCAAAATAAAATAATTAAGGACAAAGTAGTCATTCTAAAGAAAGTTATGACTTTTTAGTGGTCAAATTAACAAATTTGTCACTGAATTGAACAAGTTGAGGAGTTCTTCACTCATATTTTTTTCCAAAATTTAAAGAAGTTGAATTAAAGAGGTGAATTAAAGGATAAACCGCAAGTTGTGTCACGAATCCGACTGCAAAATCTATGCTGTCCATGTTACGACAAGAGACCCCACTAATAGCATTACAGTTCCTCTTATGGTTTCAATCAATGACGTCATAGTCCCATAAATGGCTCGACAAGATAGTACAAAAACTGTTCGAATGGGCAGTATTTCTCTTCCAAATACCTATAGATTGTTGCAAACAAACTGCAAACCTGAGATTTTGCAATATCTTTATGTAGTAAATTGCAGGACAGTTTCCCTCATAAAATTCTTAGGTATACCATTATTCCATATGCTGTTCATATTAGTATTCACTTCTTTATATACGTCTTTCATTCTTTCCTATTTGTGAGTTTTTATAGTAGGAAGTAGCTAAGTAACTGTAGGGTTTTTATAAGATATACAACACAGAGGTGCCCTAAAATGGGAAAGTCATCTAACTGCCAGGAGCTAAAGAAAGGGCCATGGACTCGAGAGGAAGACAAAAAGCTACTCGCTTATATTGAAGAACACGGGCATGGAAAATGGCGTTCCTTGCCGGCAAAAGCTGGTCTCTCTCCCCCTCTTTTCTATTTTTGCTCTAGTCATCAATTTTGGCAGCTCTTAAAGTTTCTTATTATTATTATTATCAGCACTTTTGGCAGCTCTTGAAGTTTCTT
>CAIGRL010095607.1:0-10960 GCA_903798325.1 Fraxinus xanthoxyloides
ATGAAGTGTTTGTAGTGTGAATAGATTGGGTAAGGCACCAATTTCACGTGGGATAACAAAAATAGGAAAAAAAAAATCAAGAGGGGAAATGGGAAAAATGCGTGAAAACCCTAAAAAGTAACGTTAAAATTCAAAAATACGGGCTGTCGCTCGAGCGATAAGTGAGCGAGGCAGCTTCTGTTGCTGTCGCTCAAGCGTGTTCCAGCGATAAGCTGGCGACATTTCAATTGACAGAAATATCACCAAAAATTTAAAAATTAAGAAAAATATCATCTTTCAACAATAATACGGTACTATAGGCAACTTAAGCTCTCGACAATTCAATAATTAAAATCAAACATGCAATCACAAGTCGAGCAATATCAAAAAGACTTTCCCATGTATTGAGTTAAGTTCAAGATGAATTAAGGTGTATAAATGACTCATGCGTATAAGTGACTATTTTCTCGTGAAAATGACTCCAAACCTTAAATTTGTGAGGAAGGACATGCAAACATTGGTTAAATAAGTATGATTACTACTGATGAAAGTCAAACCCGAGTAGATTTTAGGACCTGAAAACGAGCTCAATCATATGATAATTTTTCTTTTCTCCGCCTGAATATGAGCATAGAACATTTTCATCGCCTTTTCTCGTGAATAACATCTTATGTGCAAACCCGTGTCCATTAAGCGACCAACATGACTCATGTAACAAGCTCTAGGCCGGTTAACCTAAGACAGATGACTACATGCACCAGGTTATGAGGAACCCCCTAGACTTAATTACTCAAGTCAAGTAGGCTTCGAACACAAGTATAAGATGTACCAATTTGATATACGTTTTTTTATTTAAATAATGCAACAATGCAGGGAGACTATCACAAGCTAATGCCATCAAGTATAGGTCAATTCATGTTCAAGGTCACCTTACTAACATATGATTACCATTCCAAATTTCACATATGAGGTCCAAATTCACTCACAAGATCATAGTGTGTGTAGTGCAGAAGATTATATGACGACACATATACTCAATACTCCATATTAAACTGAACCAAGTAATGAAAATAACAATGTAAAATAGATAGATGCTTACTTGATCACACATGACATGTTTAAAATCATAACGATGTGTCGTTTGCTTAAAAAGAAAATATTTTTGTGTTTTTCCCAGTTTTCAATTTTTTTAGAACAATATTTGTAGTAGATAAATGTATAAACATAAAAACAAACAAAAATAACACACAAATAAATGGAATGGATGCATGAATGAATGGATACAATGAACTGCACATGCATGCACTAAAACACGACTATATTCACGACCTCCCAGGTCACTCGTCTTAACCCAGACTTTCTTAGAAGTAGAAGCTAATTGAGTTATAGAGTCATCATCTCAGTTAAGTGGCTAACTTGATTGGTAAGAAAGTTGACTTTGCTAGTGAAATCATGATTCTTACTTCTAGTCACACGTTACGACACCTAGGTCTAGTGTGTC
This sequence comes from Fraxinus xanthoxyloides, assembly GCA_903798325.1. NCBI lineage: Eukaryota > Viridiplantae > Streptophyta > Magnoliopsida > Lamiales > Oleaceae > Fraxinus > Fraxinus xanthoxyloides. The sequence continues at coordinate 1,481 of CAIGRL010095607.1, forward strand.
CCAATGCACCATAGTGGTGGCAAGTGGGAATGAACCTAGACTTAAACCTGCTCGGTGGTTGTTGCCAAAAAGTAGGACGACTGACCTTGAGTTGTCTGGTAGGTCTCGATCCTGTGGCATGCTTACCTTTGGGTTTAGGATAAGCAGTCTCACAAGCTTTGTTGGTGGCAGGAACAAACGTGGTCTTGGACGTGCTAGTAGTAGCATCATGGCTAATCACATAACCCAGACCATGCCTATTTCCAGTAGGCTTGTTCATCCCAAGCAGAGTATCAAGCTTCAGCGAGCCACTCACAAATGATTGGAGTTGATCATTAGATTTATTAAGATCGGTAGTTAATGATTTAATTTTAATTTCCAAGTTTTCATTAACCAACTTCAATTCACTCACTTTTCTAGTTGAGTCCTAAAGGTCACTTAACATTTTTTTACATTCAAGTTCAAGCTTATTCACCTTTTTCAAGATGGCTTTGTTGACTTTCTTAATTCTAAGGCTCTCCTCAAACAATTCACGATAAGATTCGTGAATATTAGTCTCATCATCAGACTCTTCTTCAGACTTTTCACTCTCATCCTCCTTTTCAATCTTCTCAATCTCACGGTTAGATTCGATAGTAGTAACTGAGGTGAAGGCCATGAATTTTTGTTCATCCTCACCACCAGATGTCTCAACATTGGAATTGACTCATCATCACTCATGGTCACAGATAAGCCTTGCGACATTTTCTACCCGAATTTTTCTTCAAATTAGGACATTCACTCCTAATGTGACCAAACCACCTGCACTCGTGGCATTTGACAGATTGAGATTTCTTAACGGGAGTTCTAGATGTGTTTCTTCTCACGTCTACCTCTCGAGAGTTTACTAGGGATATCACTATTCAGCTCCTGAGGCTTTCTCCTATTTCCTTCTAGAATTTTTTAACGAAGTAAGCTATTTCGTCGTCTTTAACCCCTTTGTGTCAGTGGACTCGCTCTCCTCTTCTCTAACATTGTTCATGGTAATGGATTTATCCTTTTTGGGCTGTGAGACAGTGAGTTCATAAGTTTGAAGGGATCCTACAAGTTCTTCAATTTTAACCTCATCCAAGTCCTTACTTTCTTTTATAGCAGTGACTTTAGGTCTAAACCTCTCGAGCAAAGATCTAAGGACTTTCCTAACAATTCTGGTCTCGGGGATCTTTTCCTAAATTAAAGCTCGAATAAACAATGTCATTGAGTTTAGCATAGAAACTATCAAAAGTCTCATCATCAGCCATCCTTATCTCTTCAAACCTTATGGTCAAGATCTGTAGTTTAGAATTCTTAACAATTTTAGTTCCCTCATGTGTGGTTTCTAGAATATCCCAACAACCATGAATAGGGCATCAGGGCCCTTACCGTTCCCATACACTCATCTAAATTAGTTTTAGTCTACAGTGAGATATTAGTAGGTGTAACTACACCAGCGACATTTGTTGTAGGCGGAGTCTACTCATTTTGAACACTTATCCAAACACGTTCATCCAAAGTTTTAAGAAAAGCTCTCATTCGAACTTTGCAGTAGGCATAATTGCTTCCGTCGAAAAATGGAGGCACGGACAAAGACTGACTCATCCATAACAAATAAGGGTTAGGAGTTGATTTAAGTCTTTGATACCAATTGAGAAATGGAAGTTCGACCCTAACAACACTTAGAGAGGGTGAATAGGTGTATAATGCAGAATTAAAAACTATTACAAATTAAACAACAACAAGTCACTCACTTTCAATTCTTATCTAGATGATTAATCAAGCAAGTCACTCTAGTCCTAAGTTTGAATACCGCAGTTTGTAAAATCAATCAAAATAATAAAAGCAGTAAACAACACCAAAATGATCACGGAGAAACCCAACTCAGAAAAACTCCGAACACTTTCCTAGTCAATCCACTATAAACGAAAATAGCAACTTATAGTCTACCAGACTAGACGATTTGTACTATTTGATTTCTCGACTGCACTTCTAACAGCTCTCCCTGGATCCCGTGCTCCCCTACATCAATCCTTAATTGTGTTGCCAAAGCTCTCCTTGGAATTTGCTCTCCTGCAGCATTCCAAACCTTGTAAATTCGTCTATACCAGTGGATCACGAAGAACGACCTGTTATTCACGGACAAGAACTCCTGTCAACTCCCTTAGATCTTTAGAACTTCGACCAGATAATGAAGTAAAGGTTTGGTCTTTGGATATTGAATATGATGTTTTTCTTTCAAAAGATCTTATGTAAGATGAATGTTGAAAGCAAAATGTGGAAGATTCACTCTCTAGACTTTTTTTTTCTCAATATTCAACCTTTGAAAAACGTACATGTGAGTTTTGATATTTATAGGTAGGTCAAGAAACGAATGAGTTGGGTAAAATGCCTTGAAATCCCTAAATAAATTTTTTTCGGACAACACCGTCGCTCGAACGAGGGCCCAGTGATAGTCAGTCGAGCGACAGCCTGTCGCTCGAGAGAAGGAGGGCAACGGTCTAGTGACGATCTTTCTGCTTTTGTAGCTCCATCCCACCCTTGGCGACAGTCCAACGAAAATCCCCACTGTTTCTTCCTTGTTCTACATAATTTGCCAATTACAAAATCAACTATAGCCTAACAATTATTATTATTATTATCCAATTATTTTATGCATGCGTTCCAACTAGTATAAGATACAAGTTGCAACAGAACTAATTGAAGAAGCAAGAAGAGGATGAGACCGTGGGGATGAAGCATTGTATGAGTCAATGGTATACCCCTTAGGAAATGACTAATTTGTCTTCCCATTGGTTCGGGAACGTTAGATAGAATTAGTTTATAATCGTCTACACTATTATATGTATGTTTATATGCACATTAGATCTACAATAAAAAATATATAATTATTATGATGAGACATTTACATGAAAATCCCTCGCTAATATATTAAGCCAATTTATTTTTCGTCTTCAATCATTATAGTGAAAAACGAAGTCTTATATTGTCTCAACCTGTTGAGTACACTCTGGGCTAGTGTATTAGGAATATACTTGACCCTATAAAATAAATATTTTTGAATCCTAATATTACAAATGGGATCTTAACCTACTGGAAATTAAGTATGGATTTCATTAATTTATGTGCGAGTGTCATAAATTTATTTCAAACAGTAGGAGTATATTTAATTTAATTAAAGTACATATTAAATTATACCATGCATTTTTTATACATATTAATTCTTAATTTTTTGTCATTTACATTTTTGAATCATAAGTAATCATATGAATTTGAGAGGCATACTGTATGCTAAAAATCAAGCTAAATTCTCTTGATTGACACCGCAATTTAATAATTGTTCTTAGGCATGATAAAATTAGTTATGTCCTTGAGTAGCCATTCTAGAGACACATACTGATGACCTGACTAAGGAAGAGATTGCTACTATATTAAACATAGTTATAATGACAGTACTGCAACATATGTGATGTTTGCAGCTATATCACTTGAGTTGTAAAAGCAACATGAGGGTATCGATCCTAACACAATGATATTTCATCTCAAGAGTTGTATGATGAGCAATCACGTGTGGAAAGATATGAGATTTCAAAGCAATTGTACTGGTGCAAAATGACAGAAGGGTTTTCAACCAATGCTCATGTACAGAATTGAGAAATTGTCTCAATTAGAATTTATTCATGGAATGTGAACTAAGTATTGACCTAGTTCTACAATCTCTGCCAGAGAGTTATTCATAGCTAATTATGAATTTTAATATGAATCAGCTTGAGTGCACACTCCTTGAGTTGCTGAACAAGCTTAATACTATTAAGTCCCACATCAAAGTTTGTAGTGGGCAAGTCTTGGTTATTAATTCCTCTAAGGGCACTAAAAGGAATTCTAAAGGAGGTTTTAGGAAAGCATCCAAGATGAGTAAGACAATCAAAGCGAACAAGGACAATACCAAATCTAATGATCCTTGTTATCATTTTTGAATGAAAGGTCATTAGAAGTGGAACCGAAAGGCTTACCTTGTAGAGCTTGAACGGAAAAGGACTCTTTTGGAGCTTCCACTTCATGCATCTTTATTATTGAGGTTTAATATGTCTACTTCAATAGTTTTTTGGGTATTAGATAACGGATATAAATCTCATATTTTTATAAATATGGAAAAACTAAATAGAAGTAGACCACTGCAAAAGAAAAATCCGATCGACATGTTGGAAATTAGCAAGAGTTGCTATATTACCCATAGGAGCATATTTCTTGCCATGGCCTTTAAACTTAGTATTAGAATTAGAGAAATGTTAGTATGTACCCACATTACCAAAATATTAACTCAATTTCATGTTTGTACATGAATTGTAAATGTTAAGGACAATTGTTATTCCATTTATTTTGATAAGATATTTTATGGTTATGATAAATTACAAAAATAGCATTTATATTTTAGATACTAAGTTTTCTATTATGAATATAGAAAATAAAAGGCATAAAAGTTATAATCTAAATAATATGTCTCTGGCACCGCAGACAAGGTCACATAAATGAAAAACATATTTCCAAATTATATAGAGACGAATATTTGGGATCAACTGATTTCGAATCATTTGACAAATGAAAATCATGCTTGTAAGGCAAGATGACCAAGTTTCATTTTACTTGAAAAGAAGAAAGAGTTATAGAGTTAATAGGCCTGATACATAATGATGTATGCCGACCCATTTGAATTAATACTAGAGGAGGTTTCTCTCAATTCATCACATTTACTGATGATCATTTTAGAAATTGTTATGTATACTTTATGAAAGGATAATATGAAACTCTTGAAAAGTTCAAGGGATTTAAACTAGAAGTAGATATTAGATAAGGGTATTTTCATACTAAAATCCGATCGAAGTAGAGAATATCTCAAAGGTGAATTTTAGATTATCTAAAGGAGAATAAGATTTTCTCACAGTGGACTCCCTCGCATCATCGCAGCACAACGATATATCTGAGAAGAGGATAGTGCGATAAATAAGGAGCCATCCAAACCTCCCAAAATCATTTTTTGGTTATGCACTAATTGTTCGTGCTATAAACTAAATTGTGTCCTATCTAAACTAGTTGACAAAATTCTATATGAGTTATGTAAAGACAAAAGACCCAAGTTGTTTCATATTAAAGTTTGGGGCTGTGGCGCTTGTGTGAAGCGCATTGAATTAGATAAGTTTAAGCCTGAATCGATATGCATGTTTGTGAAATATCCAAAAATAAAAATAATTAGATATCAATTCTATAATCCCATTGAGAAGAAAGTATTTGTCTCAAGACATGTCATATTTCTAAACAAAGAGTTCATTCTAGGAGAAGACACTGGGGGCGGAATGGATTTTGAAGGAGTTCATGAATCTACAGATATATTTGATCAAGTAGATGAATCTGAGTCTGATCCCACACCGGCAGAATGACATACTCTTGATCAGGAAGTGGAGACTCTTAAGGGTATGTCAATTTTGTATAAATTTTGTAGGATCACTTGACCTCCTAGAAGGTACGAATCCTTAATTACTAATCAGGCATATCAAAGAGATGGCAAGAGACCATGAAATACAAGATAAACTCTACGTATGTAAACAAGGTTTGGACCTTGGTTAACCCATCGGATGGGTTAAAACTTATAGGCTGTAAATAAGTTGACAAGAAATGTTGACATGGATGGAAACATCCATGCATACATGGTAAGACTAGTAGCAAAAATATCACAAGCAAAGATAAATACGTGACTTTGATGAAACCTTGTCATCTATAGCTATATTTAAATCCATTCCGATTTGCTTGCAATATCTCCATATCATGACTATGAGTTATATCAAGTGAATGTTAAAACTACATCCCTTAATATGAACTTGCAAGAGAAAGTATACACGACACAACTCGAAGGTTTTGAATCCAAAATGCTTACAAAGTTTGCACGCTCGATCAATCTATATATGGATTGAAGCAAGCCTCTTGGAGCTAGAATCTTCACTTTTGTCTGAGTAAAAAAAAAAAAAAAATTCAAATTCAAAGTGTCCAATTTCAATTTCAAGAAACACCTTCTTGAATATTTCCTTAGTGTTCAATTCAAATTTACAACGTATAATTCTTGAGTCATTCTAGCATCAAATTCTTCATTCTCGAATCTAGTTGTGATTGTGGGATACAAATTATATATGATTAAATCTTAAATTATCCGTGGTTATAATTAATAATGAGACATGAATATCATTATTACGGTTAGACCACAACGTGCAGAATTTTTCACTTTTCAAGTAAGTAGCTGATAAGTGTATCTAATAGACTTATTTAGAACGTCAAAACATGGATATTTGTTGATATTTGGATTGAAATATAGCTGAATTCGTTGTTTATTATGTGTTTTAGGTTTACATCGATGAATACGATGGAATTGGAGGAAAAAAAAAGGGTTAATTGAAGCAAAAAGAGAATTTGGGGATTAAAATGCAAATAATCAAAAGTCGGCTTCGAGCGAGAAATGGAAAGTCAAGAAGAATGCAAGGACTCAATTGGATAGGAAAAGAAGCGAAATGATAGGAGAGAATTGAAGAAGGACGAAAAAAGCTTGAAAAAAGTTTAGGGGCTGGTGCATGCCCCAGACCAAGGTAGTGATGTGATCTAGGATACGAGGGCAAATCCGGGCAAGGATTCATTGATCATTGAGGGTAGATTGATGACTAAGTCGCAAGCGAAGAGAGTTAAGAAGGCTATGTGACTGCTTGCTTAAGCTACGACTGACAAAACATTAATCAAGCATATGAACAAGCCTCATATTGGGCATGGAAGCAGGAACGAAGTGGAGCAACTTGATTCAAGCGATGGACAGAGAAACTAGAGGGGATAACTATGCGGCCGCATAGTTGTCTAGGGCATGTGACCGTATGCCCCTTTACTGAAACCCTAGTGGAGGATTAAAATTGATTTATGAAACCGCATAGATTTACACTATGCGGTCGCATAGTTGATTCCCTCCTACAAATTTTCCAAATTTCATGTAATCTCCTATTCAAGTTAAAACTATATTTTATGATATGTTTTGCTATTTTTGTTTTGGCTTCATTCAGATTCTAGCTAGGTTTTATGAGTTCCATGTAAATAGGACTTATTATATTCATTCTAAAAAACACAATTTATTAACAGATTAATTGAAAGACATATTGCTTTCTTCTTGTTCTTCATCGAGCTAATTGTGAATTTATCAAGAATATTTCTTGTGGCGTTTAAACAAAATCAAGTGAGATTATTGAGTCTCGTAATCACGAGGTCAACATATTGTCGACGATTGTGTTGGTTAATTTATTCACTATCTTTGAATCAAGCTTAAAACATTGATTTGTTGACTTTCTTGGGATGAATCAATTTTGTTGGGTTTCGTAGCTAATTATTGCTACGTGGGTTCGTATTAGTTGGTGTCAGAGCATAGTTCCAAAAATTAAGGTTATCTAAGTTATTTTTCTTTTTTGCTTGAGTCTTTTGCTTTTCGTGTTCGTCGCGTTCTTCATTTTATTAGTCTCCAATCCATAGAATACCAAAAAAAAATAAAATTTCAAAACCTGTTTGTGTGCTACTCTAGCACCCAAATCAGTTTATGTTTCTTTTGCCGGTATCTAGCTGAATTTCTTAGCAAAAAGGCAAAATGAAAAAATTGGAAAATCTCCAGCAACGTCCAATTTTCATTTGTCCGAGTTGAAAAAAATTCAAATTCAAAGTGTCCAATTTCAAACTCAAGAAACACATTCTTGAATATTCCCTTAGTGTTCCATTCAAAGTTACAACCTATAATTCTTGAGTCATTCTAGCGTCAATTTTTTCTAACTCAAATCTTATTGTGATTGTGAGATACAAATTACATATGATTAAATTTTAAATTACCCGTGGTTATAATTAATAATGAGACATGAATATCATTATTACGGTTAGACCACAACGTGCAGAATTTTTCAATTTTCAAGTAATTAGTTGATAAGTGTATTTTATACACTTATTTAAAACGTCAAAACATGTATATTTATTGATATCTGGATTGAAATATAGTTGAATTTTTGTTTATTTTGTGTTTTAGGTTTACATTGATGAATACGATGGAATTGGAGAAAAGGAACAAGAAAAGGGGTTAACCGAAGCAAAAAGTGAATTTGGGGATTAAAATGAAAATAATCAAAAGTTTGCGCGGAGCGAGAAACGAAAAGTCGAGAATGCAAGGACTCAATTGGACATGAAAAGAAGCGAAATGATTGGAGAGTATTGAAGAAGAACGAAAAAAAGCTTAGAGACCGAGGCGTGGGTGAGGTACGTGATAAGTGTATTTTTGCACACTTATTTAATCCCTAAACAAGCTAATTATTAATTAAAATGAGTGGATTTCTGCTCGCAGTTGTGTAACATTTGCTTTTGTAGGCCAAAATTACCCAAGGAAAGAGAAAAAGGCAAAATGAAGGAAAAGACGACTAAAAGTGCACAAAAACATGACTTTGGGGGACCGAAATGGGCAACGTAAAAGTTGAAGGATCTTGGATGCAATTTATGAAGGGCATAATTGATATAAAAGTCAAAATTCGCAGACCAAATTGTACAAGATCAAAGTATGGGGACCCTTTTGTCAATCTATCAAAACTTCAGGGACTTGAGGCTACAATATTCAATAAGTTTTGAATTAAAACCAAGAAATGAGTCTTCTGCTTTTTTATTGTTTTTCTAACGTGAGCTTCCTCTTGCTGGTTTCTTTCATTTTTTTTTTATTTCTCTTTCTTTGATTTTGTTTGCTATTTTGGAGATTAAATCAAAGAGCACAAAAAATTTCTATAAAGGATTTGGCAAAGATTTGGGAGAAAATCAATTTCAAGCTTTAAATAGGGTTTTATCTACACCTTTGATTTTCTCATTTATTTTGCCATTTTTGTAATGGATGTTATGCATATACTCCTTTGTTATCATTTCTATAAAATGGGCTAATTGATTGTGTTGGAATTTGTGGAATTAGTTTAACCTAGTCTTGATTAATTTCTATATTTGCTATTTGATATTAAGTTGCTTATTCTCATGTGTTTTTATTATTGTATTTCATGCATTTTCATTTGTGTGGCCAATGAGTGAATGTGTTTAGTGATTTGTGCATCATTCGAGAGAAGATTGTACATTTTAGACCAAATAGTAGAAACCCTAGATTTGTGTAATGTGTAATGGATAGAGGTATACCATTAGCCCTAAGTGATCCAATGAGCTATTTTCACAATGATTGAATGTGATTGTTTGGTTGTAATCTGCATGGAGATATAGTAGGTTAAACCAATTGTTCACGAAAATATGTTTCGGATTTAAATTACCGCAAGTGCACGGTTCGTTGACAAGTAATAAACTAAAAATCTTAAAATTTCGAGTATCGTTCCCACGAGGATTGTTTTAACTTGATTTTTATTATCGCGATCTTAACCGAATCTATTGAATCAAGATGATTGTTTTTATGAT
>CAIGRL010095625.1:0-10578 GCA_903798325.1 Fraxinus xanthoxyloides
AAGATCTGTCGGGCCTATTCTCTACAGATCTAAATGGAAATGTAAATGGTGCAGTCGAGACATGCATGGAGACATTTCACAGATATCACAAGTACTTGAATTACTCACACCCTCTTATTCGTGAACATTTCGATCCTGATGCATGTGGGTGGGCATTTGGGATGAACGTTTTTGATTTGGTCGAGTGGAAGAAAAGGAATGTCACCGGCATCTACCACTACTGGCAGGAAAATAATGTCGACAGGACACTGTGGAAACTGGGCACCCTCCCACCGGGGTTACTGACTTTCTACGGATTGACAGAACCGTTGAATCCCACATGGCACGTTTTAGGTTTAGGTTATACAGATGTTGATCCTCAGGTGATAGAGAAAGGGGCTGTACTACATTTTAATGGGAACTCCAAACCATGGCTGAAGATCGGGATGGAAAAGTACAAGCCCCTTTGGGATAAATGTGTCGATTAGAGTCATCCTCTACTTCAACAATGCAATGTTCATTAACTTCAACATAGATTGGCTCTCCCTTTTCGCTCAAAGATTGAAATACAGAAAGATTTAGCCTTTGTTTGATTCTCATTATTGTAGAATGAGAATGAAAAATATAACCGTTATTGGGTCTCACACAAAAGATAGAAGTTTAAAATTGATGACTTGATGTGATTGATAACGGTCATATTTTTCATTGTTTGGGATGAAAAATGAGAAACAAACGGAGGCTTACGAGAAATCTTGACTGCGCGGGGCAATTGATATAATTTAATTGTTGTTCTAATTTGTGACATGTATGTAGTCATGTTTGAACCACATTATTTTTTTCATTTGCATTCTTCTATTCATTTTTTGTCACACATTCTTCAATAAAAAAAATATTTTTCATCGCATCAATAACTTTTTTTTTTCATTTTCAATCACATATTCTTCATCACATCAACCAAAAAAATACATTCTTAAAGTAAAAATGTGCACCAAAGAGGGACGTAGTATAATATTGAATTTATTTGAGTTTTGGTCACAGGGATCACTTATGTTAAGATCGGAATTTTGACGTCCCTCGTGAAATTCTTCAATAACAAATAAAATTTTTGTCAAAAGAGCTCTATATTTTAAATACGAACATTCTCTTGGTTAGAATGCTTTCTTTTCGAATTGCAATGTTGTTAATTCGTCGTTCCACTCTACACATAGACTGCTTCGTTATGGACTAATGGATGAATTTCATAAAGTTCATGGGGCCAAAAAAAAAAAAAAAAGGGGGAATTGGGTGGCTAATACGACGCCGTTGCACCAACATCAAGCAAGCACATTTTAACTCCTACAAATCCTGCTTCCCATTTGCTGTTTGACGCCCTCGCATACCCTTCGATCTTGGAAAGTTAAAAAACAGAGCCATGGCTACTTCATTGGCTGCAATGACGGCGTGCCGAGCTGCAACATTCGCTCGGCTATCATCTCCCGGCTCATCCGCTCGATCGGCCTCTCTGATTCCCCGTCGTGGCCTCGCTGGCGCCGCTGGTACCGTGCTAACCTAATACTTCTCAGATCGATTCTATTGAATATTTGTGTCTGTATGATTGTTTCTCTCTCTCTCTCATTATGTTTATTTATGACCCAAATGAAGTTCTTTGTTATTTTTTTTTATTATCTGGAAATGGGTTTATTTTAGATCACCATGGGCCACCTAAGGTTGATTTCTGGAAAGACCCAATGAGTCCATCCAAGTGGAAGGAAGAGCACGTGAGTTTCTTCTCATTCTTTCCGTTGTTTTTGTAGAATGCGAATTATTATCATTTTTTATGGAGATATGTTGAAAGCATTATTTATGAGTTCTTCAAGTGCACTGAAATTTTTAGATCTTATTATGTAATGTACTGTAAGTGAGTCACAATAAAGTAGATTTATAGAGTTCGTTGCTTTGATGTTCGTTGAAAAGCTAATTTCGTGACAAATCTAGGGTTAGACATGATTATGGCTAGGGACGGCAAAAGGGTGGATTATTAATTGGATTCAAGCTGTTCAAAACTTGGTCAGGATGAAAAGAGAGTTAACAGAACCCTTTAAACCCAATAATTTAAAGTTGATCTGTTTACTCTTTTAATCAGAATGATCCATCTTTGAATTTAGGGCCTAATTAGTGTCATTTTTTTGCAAACATGACCTTAAAACATCTTTTAGATGCAGTTTTTAGTCATTTTAATCACAAAATTTTCTTATTATAACCGTCTCCAAATCTCACTTCCACATGCATATGGGAATGGTAATGCAGCATCTAGACACTATACAACGATTTTATTACAATTGATAAAATTTTATTGAGGAATAAGACATTCCCACAAAGTACCGAGGAAGGAAGGAAATATATTTGCAGTTCAAGTGATGAAAAAAGCGACATATAGTGTTTTTCCAAAAAGTAAGTGATGAGCTGGTGTCAAGTGCATATGCCATTGTGGTGTAGGTTGTTCTGCATTGAGGAGCACATAGATATGGCTTTAACAGTCTAAATCAGATGAAGACCAGCAGGGAAATTCCAAGTTTCCTTGCATATTCTAGAGATTATGGTCAACGTTATAAGGCATTTGAATACGTTCTCTATTTATAAAAAGTTAGCTTTTTAACTCTATTATCGGCAAGTTGACTGCTCCAACTTCTAAAATACCTGCCTTAAGGGCAGCATTTATGCACATTTAACTAATTCATCTGACAATAGAACTGCACTTCTGAATAAATGAACAACGTACTTAAAAAGCTTGAACGCTAATAAGTTGTGAAATTGAAAATCTATTTTTACTGGTTTGGCCACAGGAGAAATGGTATTGCATGATTGTGCTTTGTTGGTACAGACCATCTTTTATGTCATATAAAGCACAAATTCCTTAGGGAAGTGGATAATTTATTTTGTTTAAAATTTTCCATGACCATCTAGGTAGTGTCATATGTGAACAACGAAGTGCAAAAATTAGGAATGTCTACAAGTCAAAAATGCTATAGATTTTTTATTCTTATTCTTTTCCACATCCACTTCTGCTGTTGTAAGGGTTTCTATGCCCCTACCCAATAGTTAGTGTGTGTGTGTGTTTGGGGGGCCTGTTTAGTTTTTATTAATACATAAATAAGTACATAGCTTATCTCTTAAGTTGCTTAAAAAAGAAAGTGGTGTGACCTGAGAGTGATTAGCACCAAACTTTATTTCGAATTTTCGAGAAGCTATATCTCAGCAATTTGAGGTCTAGTTTTTGAAGGTACAAAATCATGTGCTCTTGTCGCACCTACATTTACAATTGTAGAAGCAACATGAGCCTCAGGAACAAGCCTTACAAATTCAATTATGATGACATCACGCATAAAATAACATTTAATTTAAGGTGCATAGTTCAATAGATGCTTAACAATATATTTTGTTAACTAATTATCATGAGGATTATTAGTGACTAGTTTTACCAGTCTCCACAATCTCTCTCGTAAGTCTCTCTGTCATTATCATGGGAATCTTTATTGGTTGCCATGAGATGTTATATATTGGTTCTTACTAACAGTACATGTCTATGTAAATTGACAAAAATAAGAAACTGTGTTCTACCACCCACCCTAGTCCCTAGACCAAGTTGTTTTTGATAACATCAGTAGGTGTTAGTCACATACCAAATAAATGCATCCACACTCTTAAGAGGTGTAACCTAACCACAAATTTGCGTGGGTGGATTCATTTCATGGTTCTTGAATTAAATTGCCAACTCTATGTACAACATTGAACAAATAAAGATCAGATTACAGTTGGGAACTTGAAAACGAATTCATATATTGTCGGATTCAACAAGGACCAAATGTAAGTAGGTAAAGACTGCAACAAATAAATATGTTGAACCTAGAACACGTGACAGTACAAAATGACATGTTAATGCTGTATGAAAAGAAATTGAGCTCCATGCTGATGAAAATGGATATTGTATTTTTCTTTCTTTGGGCTGCTTTTAATAAGATCAATGTCAAGGGTCATGAGGATTGAATGTTTTACCCGTTAATCGGGAAGAGACTCTATGAATGAACTAGAGGTCAATATGTAGTTAATCAGTAGGACAAATTGATCTGTTATAGCGAAGGTATTGAACAAAGCTTATTAGCACCACAATTCGCAACTTTGTTTACGATTCTAGTGTGATCTGTGAAGTGTGAACAATGTCTTACTTTGAACATAGAATTTATAGATGTACTTGGAGGATAACTGATAGTCCAATTGTCTACTTGAAGATATTAGAATTTAAAGTCTGTATTGCTGAGTGATTACTGGTCAATTTTTCACTTGAGTGCAGAATAAATATTATGTATTATGCCTATCAAAATTCACTTGTACTGAATGTTTGTGCTCACTTGGCTAAGTTATTCTTTTTGACCTATTGCTTGTGTATTAAGTATGGAATTCTGCAGACAATTTTCATTTTCTTTCATAAATTGTGTCCTACTTTTTCCTGTTCTACTCACAGAATTTCACTGTTCATTCATTTCTCATGTGGAACGCCATTAAGATAAAGTTAAAGTTTACAGATCATTTGAGAAAAATACTGTGAATTATATGTGTTGTGTATCTTTGAATATGCAGTTCGTGATTGTCTCCTTATCTGGGTGGGGTTTGCTTTTCTTTGGAGGGTACAAGCTCTTCACGGGAGGCAAGAAGAACAATGAAGAGGTGCACTTTTCTTCCTTTAAATGTCAACTTTATGCAGTATGGATTATGTAACCTGGGTTAATGAGATTTATAGTTGTACTACGCAGTACTACAGTTGGCTTGATCATACATGACCAACTTTTTTTTATGTCATTCATTGGATGGAACAAATCGTGAAAGTATACAATATGAGAAAGGATATGAAATCAGGTCAACCTCCATTCATTTGGTTGATTATTTTTATCCACAATTTACTTATTAAGAGAGGACAAGAAAATTAAAAGTTTACAGTTTGATCCATTTTATGGACAAGTATGAAGTTTCTACTTAAAAGCATTTGTCGGTGTAACAATTGCTTTGACCTGAAGAATAAGACATTTTTAGTGCATTTTGAGTGAAAGACACTATTCTTGACCTCCCCCAGCCCCATTGTCAACCAGATGCGCACACCCTCATAAAAGGGTAAAAAAATGTGGGGACAAAAGAAATTTATGTACTCATTACCAAACTGACTACTTGTGAAAGAATACGAGTTTTATTCTGACTGTTAGCAACATTTCCATAAACTGTATGGAAATAATCACTCATTTGCGTTATTCATTACTTGTAAATTATTTTCTGTAGGGTATTATACTGGGCAGATTTTATCTTGATTGATCAATTTATATTTTTGTTTATTTATTTTCTTTTTTCGCAGAAATTGGTGGAAACAACACATTAGAGTGGAGAATTTTGAATGTCGTCATTACAGAAACTTTCTTCTAATATATTGAACTTCAAATTTCATTGTCCTGGTTCTCTTGTATGCGGACAGTTCAACTGTTTCCAATCAATTTGAATGACCATTGAAATGCTCAGCTCAGGTGATGACTGAAATAATGCAACTCCAAACACTATTCATTGCATTTTACATTTTGGCCTTTCGATTCACTTTGCTTTATATCATCTTAACAATGCATGAGCATCATAATTATATGATCCTTGTTGATGCACGTTGCAAAGATTGCATCAGGATTTCTCTTTGGTTAATAATATGAGAATGTTTGGCAAATTGAGGGACCAAATCTCGTTTATTGGTGTTTTCAAGAGAGGATTGTTGATGTATTTGAAGCTATGATCTAAAATCAGCCCCAATGTTGATTTAGAAAGGTTGGATAAATCAAATGATAAGGGATGAACCGACTAACTGGGTTTTGGATGTATCGACCAGTTTTTAGTGGTAATTTCATGGAATGAGTATACTGAGAAGACAACTATCTCTACCTTTTGAGGTGAGTGGTTCAAAATGTTCTTCGAATTCAGTGTGGTCCTTTAAACCAAACCTTGACAAAATTATCTTAGAGAGCAAAAAGTGCAATGTTAGTTCATCAACACATTTTCCCTCTTCTAGTTTTATGATCTGCAGTTTTCAAAGGGTAAAAATAGGGTATGTAACCTTTCGCGTGTTATGGTTGAGTTACAAACCTTAAAAAATGATGTTTTTGTCCTTAACCTATTTAAAGTGGTCAATTTCAGTTTCCATGCAGTTGAAACCATCCACAACGTTAAAATAGCGTGTAATTTTCATTTGACTCACGGTTGAGAGGGAAAAAATTGTCGAATCGCTTAAATTGATCTTCAATTCAACTCAACGACGCTTGTGATTATAACGTCTAAATCGATTAGTTTCTATCAAGTGGAGGCCCAAATTTATAAGATTCAAATAGGTTGAGAATTTGTAACCACATTAGATGAAAGGCTAGGAAGCTCGATCCTATTTTAAGTTATTCATAAAATTTCTGATTTTGCCTGAGGGTTAAAAAATAAAAAGAAAAAAAATCAATAAAATATTGTTTGCCAGTAAAATGTTTGCATAACTCGTTATTCTCTCTTTTAGTGAAAATTGTCTAATATATGTTCTTATCCCTATTTTTTTTTTCCTTCTATACGGTTAGGAGTGGGCCTACTAATCGATTCAAATCACCAAATTGGCCCGACTTTGGATTGACTTGGTCCAACTTGAAAACTTTGGTATGAGAGATTGGGTTAAAGAGAAAATCAGCCAAACCGATTCGGCTCAATTTGAATTGATTTATTCCACGGTTCGGTTCTGGATTGGGATTTCACCCAACTCGAAATGTCAGTTCAGTTAAATAAATAAAATAACGTATTTAAATATGTTGAACTGAAAGAGGGTCAGATTCACGTGCACACTTATGATATAAAGTCAAGTAAAAATTGATGTTCCAACTACCAGAGTTACTACAATCTGAAAAATGGCCAAATTGTGATATAGACCCAACCACTTAAATTGTCGACTTTATATGAAAAAAGTACTTGTGTGAACTCTGGAAGAATTGTATTTCAGTTTTGTATTTTGAATTCATTTTGGGTTTTCTGTTTTGAGTGTCTATTTTGAAATTGTTGAAAATGTGTTCTTTGGGGCATTTTGAAAAATTGTTTTGAAAACACCCAAAATGCGTTTTGAAAATTTTGACTTAATTATAATTGAAAACACTCAAAACGACAAATTTGTCGTTTTGTGTTTCCTTTGTAAATTTTTAACTTGTTTTCAAAAACGCGTTTTCGAAAATAGGAAAGAGAACGCGTTATCAATGTTTTGAAAAATCGAAAACNTCTTTTCGAAAATAGGAAAGAGAACGCGTTTTCACTGTTTTGAAAAATCGAAAACAGAGAATAATTTGAGAATGGTAAAGAGAACAAGCCCTTAGTCAATCACGCTGAAATAGACTGGTTACTGTGCTCATGTCCCCATTAAAATATAACGAGGAGCTATTCTACATGAAATAAAATGATCAAAATCGATGCTTCAATCATGACTCATTGTTGGCTATCCGTTCTTGCTGACATATACTTGTAAAAGCACGAGCTTCAGCAAATTTGACGTAATAGTCTATTTGACACTAGTGTGATACAGAAGTTAATGAGTGATAGTTGATGTTATACATTACGTTACGGACCAACTTATATTATAAACCTTGTTGGTCACATTAATTGAATTCATCCACATAAGCTGATCAATTAATTAAGTATGAAGAATAAAATCTTATTATTTTCAAGGATTTGATCTTATCTTTACACCGACAGAATCAATAATCGTCAATTTTATACTGACATGATAATGTTGAACACCTTACATTAAATTAACTTCACAAATTCAAACATAGCTACCAATTTTCAATTTGGTGAGATTATAATTGCATATAAAAACTTATTTGGCTCAAGTAAGGGCGAGCGGCCACTGCAAAGAATGGAAGACTCGTTTCATATTTATTAGTAGCTCTTTTTTAATAAAACAAAAAATATATATATATATATATATTGTTTTGACCAATCGATCTAACGCAATATATATCTTACACACATGTTGCATATGTGCGATTTTTATTTATTTATTTATTTATTTTAAAGCATGTTTCAGGTCTGTAATAGAGAGAGTGACATGACAAAAGTTGTGGGGGACATTTGGTTTATATCATATAAATCATCTATCTGTTTTGGCCAGTTGATCATTACACACAAATAAATGGATTCCAACCCAACTTGTAATGTAAGTCTCTCTCTCTCTCTCTCTCTCTCTCTCTCTCTCTCTCGCACACGCGCAGTCACATAACACGTGTATGCTAATCCTAATCCTAATCCGGTGTTTTCCTTTCAGGTTGTGTACATGATACTGGTCTTTAGAGGGACTTCTCAGAATCTAGATCTGCTTCTTTTTCTAACAGTGCATTTCTTGGGGCGAGATTGGGACGAGAAAGTGGAACTGCTTGCCGTTGCATATTAGAACTCATTAAAGCCCAATTCAAGTAAAAAATATGGATTCAGATCTATTTACCTCAAGTACATTGATTTCGTTCATTTTGTTTGCTTCTATTTCTTGACTTATTGGATATCTCTTTCCATTGTCATATCGAGTGAAGATTCTCATATTCAACAATTCTGAATCATCAACCAGTAGAATTTCTGACTTTTTATTTATGAACATGGATTCTTNACACACACACACACACACACTCTGGTGGCATTAGCAGGGGCGGTGTGGAGGAGGGTGGTGTTTGCCTTGTATATCTATTTGCCGGTAGACTACCATCATTTCAATGAGGGTGAATTTAAGTAGTTTCCATTTGGAAAGGGTCTTCATGGAGATATATACGAAGAACTATAAGCTTGTGTTAATGAGTGGCGAACGTTTGAGTCTTGGGATTTCGATTAAAAATGTATGTGTTTTTCAAATTATGTGTTTTTTACGAAGGGATTTGATTATTAAGATGAACATTCTAAAGTTTGATACCATAGATTGATACAAGTACGTTAATTACTAGGATAATAATTTATTTATGTTTTTATTTTCCGTCTTCAATTTTTAGGTCATCTGTTGTTTGCACATCAATTTGTGGGTTCCAATGTAATTAAAATATACTTACATTGTACACACATAGATGCCCACAATAATGCTTGATAGTTAAATTATGTAAAATTATAGGCCGATGTTACTTTTATGTTATTTACGCTAGGACAAGGACAAGAAGAAGACAATGCAACATTCTATGCTTCTATGCTGCAAGTTATACATATCCGAATCACGAAACAAAGAAGCCCTCGATTTGATCGAACGAGCAGTTAAGCGCGATCCAGAAACTGTCATCGTGAACAAATTCGAAGATCGAGAATATAATAGGGTTAGGTACACCCTTGTATCGTACGTTGCTTATGATAGTATAGGGTGCCCAATCTACAGCCCTTTGCATCAATCTGTGATGGCCATGGCTGAAGCTGCTTATGAAGCCATAAATCTCGAGTTGCATTCCGGGGCTCACCCACGACTTGGTGTCGTGGACGACATCGTTTTTCATCCGTTGGGTCGGGCTTCATTGGATGAAGCAGCTTGGCTTGCCAAGGCAGTAGCTGCAGATATTGGAAATAGATTTCTAGGTATGTATTTCTTATAGTGTAAATGAAATCACAAGATTACAACAAAATCTTAAGGAATTTCTTATATGTTGCAGTGCCAGTGTATCTATATGGGGCAGCACATCCAACTGGCAAGGCTTTAGACACCATCAGGCGTGAACTCGGGTATTATCGACCCAATTTTATGGGCAACCAGTGGGCTGGATGGACGCAGCCCGAAATTCTCACCGAAAGACCTAATGAAGGACCAAACACGGTGACTCGTGCTAGAGGCATTGCTATGATCGGTGCACGTTCATGGGTTGCCACCTACAATGTTCCCATCTTGTCGACAGACGTTTCAATAGCTAGACGGATTGCATTGATGGTGAGTGCTCGAGGCGGAGGCCTGCCTACTGTTCAAACACTAGGTCTTGTTCATGGTGAGGACACAACTGAGATAGCTTGCATGTTACTCGAACCAAACCAAATTGGTGCTGATCGAGTCCAAAACCATGTTCAAATGCTGGCAGAACAAGAAGGTTTAGATGTTGAGAAGGGTTATTTTACTGATTTTTCACCAGAGATGATTGTTGAAAGATACTTAAAATTAATCTCTTCCGGCTCTGCCTGAGTTGAGGATCAAGTGCAAGCTAATCAATTGCGATTGGTGAAGACTAATAAAGATTAACAAGAGAAACATGAGATTTTAGTCAGAAGTCATCCTGTCCAGCATACATATTAAACAATGCTCTGATGTCTAAGTGTGGAATAAAATGACACCTTTCTTCTCTCCATTGTGTTTATTTACCACGTTCTAACAAAATGTTACTGTTAAATTTTATAGTTGTTATTAGCAGGGGCGGACGTAGAAGTTCAAAGTTAGGGGGCACAATCGAACTTGCAAAGAAGTTGGAAGAGATTTTATAATCGAAAATTTTCGTCCAAAAAAATATACCCCATGTAATTTTGCATCCGAAAATTTACATGAAATATGGCTTTTTCGGATGTAAAATTTCGAGATTTTTT
>CAIGRL010095632.1:0-11366 GCA_903798325.1 Fraxinus xanthoxyloides
ATTCTTTCCATATCTTCAACACTTCAAAAAGTCTCTTCAATGTTTTGTCTTTGGTTAGAAACACTAAAGAAAAATCAATTACTTCCAAAAAAAAAATTAAGACAAAACATGAAAAAGAACAAATAATTTAAGACAACCTATAACTCTGATAGAAGGAAACCACAAGTCGTTTCCTTATTCCAAGGTGGAAATATCTGTAAAAGATATATAACTAAAGCAACAAAGAAAATGCATGAATCATCCAAAACTGAACACCAAAAAAAAAACAGGAAGATAAGACTTAAGAGGATCTCCTCACGTTCTCATTTGACATAGTAAAGTAGTTTAAGGGCACACGTTTGTGTTATTGGAATATCAACAACAACGAAAGCATTTGGTCGAGTTTCTTTCCTATTACAAGGGGAATGTGGGGAGGGATGGCAGCAATACATAATTAAAGGCTTCAAACATCAACAAACAAATAGGGGGTAAATGGAACAACTAATTAATTAAACACGTTGTCCAAACATAATAAACATTCAAAAGCAAGAAACTGAAACCCAAGAAAGAGGATTGAATACAAACCTATTTCTCCACCCTCAACGATTTTTTCTCTCAATCATGCCTCATTCTCGAGTCAGCTACTACAATACCGCTGCTTTCACCAAAGGTCCTGTGTAGCCACAACTCTCTCCAACATTTTTTGTATCTACATGCGATTCAGGACGACCCTTGTTATTTTCATCCGCAGATCTAAACATTGAAGTAAATCATAGGCACCCTCAATCAACACTAAAATCTGCACGATAAATGGGGTTACAACGAGATGACAACAAGAAAGTCGAATCGCTGAGAGAAACCGCTAAGAGATCAAACAATCAAAAATCACTAGGAGAACAAAGATTCCCAAAAAATGGAAAGGATTCTTCCAAGCTCCTAGAGAAAACATGGAGAGAAACGAGAATTAAATTGACTGAAATTGCAAAGAATACACTTGTAGAGTGAAAGAGATGAGAGCGATTAGGGTTCGTACTTTGGAAATCTTTTATTGGGGCTGAACGGGAGCAAATTATTTGATGGCACTTTTTTTTTTCTTTCTTGGTTTTTATTGAATTTGAATTCCCACCTTTTAGGTGGATTTTGGTTTTCCATTTTTTTTTAACACAAAAAATTTTTGACTTTTTTTTTGGACAATCCTAATAAATTATATTTCTAATTGTAAGAAATTTTATCCATTTAACCCCTGTTTGTTTGGCATTAACTTCAAAAAAAAATGAGGTCTTTTACCTTTTTTTTTCAAAATGTGGGTTTCTGCATCACACAATATGGTCAAAGAAGATGGCTTCAACGGTCACGATTTTTCTAAGAATTAGAAATTAATGTCAAACAAACAGGGGCTTAATTGACAATTTTCATAAAAAATAAAATCAAACGAATACAAAAAGATAGAAAATCTTAACATTCGGGTGAAAAATTATACTAATCAAACACAATTAATTGACAATTTCCAATAAAACAAGTTCTAGGCAATTCAATTCCCATCAATTCGTTTTCTTTCCACCCAAATTTCATCTTTGAATCAAACGGACCCTAAATGTTGTAGTGATTTCTACCTGAATAATTGAAACTAGGAGGGGTTAATGGTATTTTTTTCTTCCTCTTCAACCAATTTGGTTGTTCTATTTTTCAAAATGACTTCACATTTTGAAATGAGAATTTTCAATGAAAATGAGATTTTTCAATTTGACAACAAAAAAGAAGGAAACTTTGGTTCAACAAAAAATTTCAAAAATCATAGATGGCAAATTTTCTATTGATTGGACAGAAACACAAAAAGAAGAATATAAACTTCCATATATTTCAATTATTTACACTTATCTGATCTTATTTTAAGAAAAATTAGAAAACTTAATTCAACAAAATAACTTTGAAAAAAGTTGAAGGATTTATATTTGTTTAAGTCTACTCCTAATAAGTTGTACTTACTCGAAAGATTTTATAACTTTAAAATGGACCCTTCAAAGGATTTTGATGACAATTTGGATTTTTTAAAACGTTTGTTCAAGATATTGTTAATTGTGATGAAAAGGTGTTTGAAAACTATAAGCCTATTATCTTACTTAATTCTAGGTCTGATTCATATATGGAGGTTAAGAGTGCAATTAAGTATGGTAGGGACACCTTAACACTCGAGATTGTTATAGATTTTCTTAGGAGTAAGAACATAGAGATTAACGCTGAAAGAGACGATAAGAGGGATTGGTGATAAGGAGTATAACGAAGTTTAAGCAAATGGGTCTGGGTAAAGTTCAATACAGTAGTGACTCGAGTGACGAAAGTGGTAAGAATAAGGGCAAGGGTTGGGACAAGTCCAGTGGTGAGGCTGTTAGCTATAATAAGGTTGTGCATTTTATGAAGGACTATCCTAAGAATAAGGATAAGTAGAATGGTAAGATGAAAAGTGATGCAAATGTGACTATAGGGTCTAGTGATGACCTTAATTAGGTTCATTGATAGAAAACCGAGACATTACATTTCAATATGTTAGATATATGCATTTGCATGAATTTGAGAGCAATTTGGTTATTTTGTTTAATGTGGATAGTGAAATTTAGATCACGAGAGGTGATGTGATTAAATATTGGAATCCTCTACTTATTAAGATCTTTATCAGGTGGAGTGTAAGAGTGACACTTTTATCCCTTTTGTTAGGTGGAAACCTATTATCCACTTAGGTTGAGAGAAGTGAAGTAGTGATAGAGGTTTAATCCGTGGACTTAGGATCTATTTTGGTTTACCAATTAGATATAGGTTAATGATCAATCTAGTGAGCAGTGAGAGGAGATATGTGTTAACAAGATGTGAGCAACACAGAATGGTATAGGATAAGTGTGGTGATATCTTTTTGTAGGGTCATTTATGCATTTGTTACATACGTTTTGGCCATTTATTTGATTAATTTGGTGTTAGTATGATGTTCTTTGTGAACATATTTGAAAAGATCTTAGTGTTATCCTATGTTATATCTACATCACATGTTTAATTGCTCTTGATTGATTACTTTGATTACTTGTTCCACTTGGATATTTTTTTTACCTTAATCATGTTGAGTAAATAAAGCAAGTATGGTATGTGTTTCGAATCCCAAATACAAGTTAAGGTCCGTGATTCCAATTTTATTTGGTTGCCTTCATTATGCAAGTATAAAATTTGTGGTTTGGTTGCTTTCATGTTGATTAGGTATCAAAGTGGAGATTTGTTAGTGTGTGTGATTTGTAAAAAATGAGAGAATTTGGCTGCCTTTGCTTTGGTCTCCCTCTTGTTCCTTTTTCATTGTTTTTCTTTTTTTCTTTGTGGTCGCAAAACATGAATCTACGTAATGCTACCCAAAAGCACTTCGACTATGTCTATGGCAGAGAATTGAGCATTGGTTTCAAGGATCATAGCACTACTTAGAAATTTGACCCACTTACAGCCGCAATTTACCCAACTTCGACCGTACATTGTAAATATTATTTCAAGTTTAAGTTGTAATTTCTTTTCAGTTGTAATATTTTACTTCAGTTGTAAAATAGCTCTAATATTTGTAAAGTTTTAGTATGATTTCTCTTCATTTAAACGTACACTCATGTCACTTAGGTTTTATTTTGCAAATTATTATAGGGGGTATTAGTTATTCAAGAATCTTTCAAACTTACTGGTCATGACCCTTAATAAAAAGCTATGGATCCAATTACATCACATACAACTGAAGTAGATGATCCTCAAAAGAAGAGTACACACGTCGTGGAAGTCCTTGGAAAAATGTTAAGATGGCTAAGATGAAAATTCATGAATTACACATCCAACTAGATGAGAGTGAATGGCTTGACACAATAACTAAAGTCGTTGCAATCATTCCTAATCTGTAGGATGAAGTGGAAGCATAAGAGCTCAATTAAGAGTACTCTATCAAGGTCCAAATAGATTATTTGGATCGCATCAATGAAGCCGTGGTAGACAAAATGTTATGATATTCAGGCCAACAAGGTCCAAATAAATTATTGGGATCTCCTCAATGAGGCAATCAAATCACAAAATTTCCTTGAAAATATGGAATATCAGGCCTGATGGCACTACGAGAACCGAAACATACAAGTTCAATCAGGGAGTATGTAAAAACCTTCTTAGGTCATATATTGAATATTCGAGACATGTCAGAAGATGACAAGCTCTTTACCTTCATGGAAGGGTTGAGACCATGGACACGAATGGAGCTTTATAGGCCATGGCAGTCGTCGAATGTTTAAGTGACTATCAATCGGAATAGAGGAAAGATAGACCATCGGGGAACAATCAAGCTATTAGAGGTAGAAATAGACCTTTTAGACCGACTCAAGCTCAAATAACGGAGAGCATCACTCTAATAATAGGGGAATAGGTTATCAAAGTACCCATCATAGTAAATTTCACGAAAATTATCAAAACAGATGTCAAGGCACTATAATGGTAGTTACATTAACGATTGGAAAAAAGGCACCGGAACATAAATTTTCTACTGCTCATAAATTGATGTGATATTTATGTGAATGACATTATTGAGTGTCGGAGCATCCTCAGAAGCAGATGGTAAATGCATATTGTCAACTAGCAAGTGACATATCGAGTTCAAAGCAAAATGCCCCACAATCTAGTTGTCATGATGAGACCAAATCCAAATGAGATGAGGACGTTATTTGTGTATTCTCACATCGGTGCACTAAACTATCGCACCGGGCTGTTAAAAATGATGATATTTCCTAAAAAAGGTAAAGAGAGAAGAACTAAAAGCCCAGATTTGTAGGGACAATTGCCTAATGTACATTGATGTTAAGATCAATACGAAGTCGATCAAGGCTATGGTGAATATTGGTGTTGCCTACAACTATCTTGTAAGTACTGAAGTAGACACTCAGAATGGTCCTGGAGAAAGTTAGTGGAAAATTCAAAGCAATCAATTCAGCTTCTTAGCCAATAGCTTGAATAGCTAAATTTATGCTAATCAAGACGAGCCTTTTTTAGGGAAAGACAAATTTATCTGCAGTTTATATGGATGACTTTAAACTTATTCCGAGATTGGAATTTCTTTGAGATACTAAGACAGCAATGTTGTCATATTTTGATTCATTAATGATGTTGGGTAATAAGTCATGTATCATTCCTACACAAGTTGGAAGGATGAGTTACAAGAGCTTCTCAACCATGCAATTTAGTAAAGGTTTCAAAAGAAATAAACCCTCAATTTTGTGGACTCTTCGACTAGAGAAGATCAAAGAAACAGCTGGTCTTCTTCCAAAACCTATCAGAAAGTTTATTCACGAATTTGAGGATATTATACCGAATAAATTACCAAATAGGTTGCCGCTAAGGTGGGTAATCAATCATAAGATTGAACTTATAATCAATGCCAAACCTCCCGCTAGGTCACCCTATTGTATGTCATAGCCTGAGCTTGAAGAGCTTAGGAAACAATTGGGAGAAATGTTGGAGAATAGGATTATTGTGCCTACAAAGTCGCCATATGCGTTGTTTCAAAAAAAAAAAAAAAGAGTCAATGGTTCTCCTAGAATATGTTACGGCTATCTAGCCTTGAATAAGATCACTGTGAAGAATAGTTATTCTATTTTGCTAGTGGCGGATTGCTTCAACCGACTGAGTAGGGTGAAGTATTATACAAAGATTGATCTTAGATTCAGATACTAGCAAGTTCAGATCAATGAAGGAGATGAAGCAAAAACTACTGTGGTAACTAGATATGGGGCCTTTGAATTTAAAGTGATGCATTTTGGATTGACAAACGCCCTAGCGATGTTCTGTATGATGATGAATTAGGTACTTCACAGTATTCTAGATGACTTTGTGGTGGTGTACTTGAACATTGTAATCTATAGTAAGACATTAGAGGAACATGTGAGGTAGGTTTTCAATTGGTTATGAGAGAANCTTGAATAAGATCACTGTGAAGAATAGTTATTCTATTTTGCTAGTGGCGGATTGCTTCAACCGACTGAGTAGGGTGAAGTATTATACAAAGATTGATCTTAGATTCAGATACTAGCAAGTTCAGATCAATGAAGGAGATGAAGCAAAAACTACTGTGGTAACTAGATATGGGGCCTTTGAATTTAAAGTGATGCATTTTGGATTGACAAACGCCCTAGCGATGTTCTGTATGATGATGAATTAGGTACTTCACAGTATTCTAGATGACTTTGTGGTGGTGTACTTGAACATTGTAATCTATAGTAAGACATTAGAGGAACATGTGAGGTAGGTTTTCAATTGGTTATGAGAGAATGAAGTCTATGCCAAACCATCTAAATGCTCATTTTCTCAGACTTCTATTAGTTTCTTGGGTCACATTATTGAATAAGGTAAAATCTACGTGGATTCAAAGAAGGTTACTACCATCAAGGACTGGCAATTACCAAAGAAATTTCCTAAGATTGGTTATAGGTTCTTGATTTTCCTCTTTAATACAGTTTCTCTTCAGATAGAAAAGAAAATGAGAAATTAATTATGAATTGGAGACTATAAGCCTATTATATATTAATTATGAATTGGAGATTATAAACCTATTAGATATTTTCATATGTATTTTGGCCCATCATAAAATACAAACCAAAGGAAAATTCGTCTCTATACAGAATTAAACTCATACAATATTAGATACCCAGAGCCCAATAAATTTAATCCTTATCATATCACTTTAAATAGATTTAACCTTAGGATAGCCTTAACATAAAATTAATTACATATGTAGGACCATGTGACAAATTATTTTCCAACAATCCCCTAATTCTGACACATATTTTACCTTATAAATGTATATTATGAGCTCAAAATATTTGCTATCATCACCAAAAACACCTCTGAACAATAAATCATGTCAAGCATTAAGTCTATCTTTGGACCAATCCATTGTTTGTATAATAAGAACATTATAATTGTTACATATTTGTTACCACAAGTGTTCATGTAATAAGATCAAATATTAACCTTCATTTGGGTCGATCAATACCCACATAATTGCATACACACAATGTCTAAATAGTTCAAATAAATCAATTCGCACAAGAGATGTTAATTTTGTGATATGTTCTTTTAGCTAATCTATTTTAGAATATTAGACATCCGAAAGAAACTAATAGTACCCAAATTTGAATTTGATTGCCTTTAAAAACTCCAGAAACTTGCCAAATAAATATGTTGCTCGAGCACTATCCTAGCGGCTAGCAAGTGGTAAGTCTGACCACTTGAGCTGTAGGGAAACGGCTAGCGAGCGTCGGGTCCCTACTTTCAACGCTTGAGCACCAACCCGCAACAACTATTCCTCAATTCTGTATTATCCCAAAAAAATCTTCATTTTTAAAATTTAGGGCTAAAATTTGCTCCCAAGATTAAAATACCAAAATGTACGTATTTCAACACTAAATTCTTCCTTTATTCTCATTGATTTAATATGGAGTACACTCTGATATCACTTGTTATAAATTAAAACCTCAAGAAATTTGATAGACTAAAAATCTTTTCTTTAGTGACAAGATCCTCCATGTCAAATCATCAAGAAAGTAAGAGCGAAAGCATGCCTTGATCTATTGGGAACAAAACTGGTTACGAATTTTTGATCTTCATCTTCGATACTGTTTCTCTTCAAAGAGAAGTCTCTATATATTTTTTTAAGATGGGATGACGGAAAGAATGAGAAATCATATATGAATTGAAGTCCATAACACTATTAGATTTTTCAAAAGTAGGTATCTACACATAATTAGGCCCATACTATATTAGATGCACAATGCCCAATTACTTCAATCCCTATCATATCACTTTAAATGGGCTTAACCTTAAGATAAGTTTTAACGCACAATTAATTACATATGTAGGCTCACATAAGTAAATGAACCCAACGAAAATTTTGCTCTAGTTAACAAACTTGTGGTGTCCTTGACTAGTCCCAAAGTCCAAGTGTTAGTTCAAAACAAAACAAATTTCCAATAGTAACTCTCACTGCTAAGTAGACCAGAAGCTACCAAATAAATTAGTTAAAAGGTAACTTGTACTTCTTCTTTTTTCCAAATTTTACCTTATGTGATAAGTATGATCATATCATGTTACATAGCGCTAATGATTTGAACATAACTTATAATAAGTGAAACAAAGTTTCACATGAGCCTAAAATACTCACACACGTCTAAGTCTCCCACTATTTACAAACATTGTGGAAAAAAAAATTAAAATAGATAAGGGCCAAGAAAAACTTAAGAGTTTTGGTAAATATAAATTGAGGAATTCGCAGAGATTTCACAAAATTTAAAAATGTATAGAAAAAAAAGTCGTCACTTTTATAAAGAAGGCTCAAAAAGTCACTTTTTGGGTATGAAATATCCAAATCACCCATGAAGATACATTTTCGGTTGTATTTAATGCTCATTAATGCATACATTTAATGCTAATTAAATTCATGATATGATCATTTGATTTGCGTAAGAAAAATTATTGAACGTATCAATAATCTAATAGGCAATAGAATTGTTAAAAAAAATTCAAAACATTGTATGCATCGATTTTCATACTCCAAAAACACCAAATTCTTTTGACAACATCTCCATTCCAATATCAAGAATAAAGTTTATTGGATTCATCTTCCATATTGCGAGGTTAGCATTTAAAAACTGTTCAATGTTTTTTTCCTAAAGCTTACTTTTTTTGAATTGTTAAATCCAACACGTTCATATTAATGTTGAATTTTTCAAATTATTATTCATTCTTTCAGTTTGATATTGTAAATATTTTTAATAAAGATAGCAATGTCATCCATATAATGTTATGAAACACTCCCTATTAATCTTTGGGTAAGTTATTTGTCAAGATTTTGTCGTGAAGGTAGTCAAGAATCGATGAACATACTTAATGCTACGAAGAATATACTTCAATCACACATCTTAAATGCTACTTCTTAGGTGATACCACAAATAATGACAATTTAATTGTCGAACATATTTGTAGAGACCGATATATTACTTGCACCAAATGATCATTATTGCTATCTCAATTTTCATGTATGAATAGTAATATAAAATTCATCGTATTGTATAGGGAACAGTTTGTTAATGTAGATGACGTATGGAAGTGACAAGGGAAGAAAACCACTTTAACCGTAGTTTCAAGTAATATCCCCCTATCAGGACTTTTCTTATGATTGATGGAGAAAACTTGAATTTATGATCCATGCAGCAAAAATCCTATTAAGATTCAGAGTCTCAAACGTGAATATACCATCAGTGGAAAGACGCAAAGATGAATACTTGAATTGATACATATTCGCTCATAAAGAAACAAATCTATGTGTTAGACTTCTCGAAATTGAGAATCCAACCGTCCACTTAGTGAGGGATACCTATTTTCGAGAGCCTTCATTTGTGAAGATTTGGTCATTTAGTTCTTGAGCATTGATGAACATACTTACTGCTTTATGAAAAAAAAAAGATTCATCATATACCTTAAATGCGATATTGTCGGATGTTAACTGTTAAGATATACGGTTCAAATATCAATCTCGACATTTTTTAACTGTCGAGATAGAAATTATAACTTTCCCTCTAACCAGTTTGCAACTGATTTGTATAATTTATTTGTAGGTGCCTTGTGTGTGCATTTAAAGTCTGATATATTAAATTTATACTAAACATCACGTGCTCAATAGTTGTAGTTGGTCGTGCTACATATTATTCACTACACAATAAAACTGATTTTTCGCTCATCAACATAAACTACACACATCTTACAATGGACATAACATGGTTTCTCAAAAACCCTAAAAATACCCATGAACATAAAAACCATTCATCTACATTCCAAAAATAATGTATAGCATTTAGTCTAGATAGTTGAAATGTAGATCTCAACATTTTTTCCTGACTTTCCTGATAGTTCGACCTATTATACATTACGTATTGCCTATGAAGCACAATCTACTTCACAACAAAATCGTGTTTTCATAGACTGCGCAAATCTCAAAATGAACATAATTGTTTTTCACATAAATCTAAAAACTAGGCATGAACATTAAAAACTTCAAAATACAACAAATTTCAAGTTCAAAAAGATTCACATTGTTTTTCAAATCAAGAAAGTCCTATTGTATGCAGTCCGTTTTGACATCAACAGTGTCTGCAATCTGAATGAGCATCGAGCAATGCTTATTCATCACTGCCACTTCTTTTATTTTAAATTGCATCAGTGGCATTTGAGGGCCCCTCCATTTTGTAAAAGATCATTATAGTATCTAGCAAAAGGTGAAAAAAAATTATAGGAACCTATCGAGTTTGGGGAAAATGAATAGAAAAAAATATCAAATAAGGCTAAAAAATTGTCGTCAGTTCAAAATTGAGATTCACAATGCATTCTAAAAGTGAAAAAAAAAAAAACTAAAGGAACATGAAATTTTTTTTCCTCAAATTAAAATCGATTCCAGCCATATCACAACACAACAAAGATTATTCAAAATACTTAAATTTCAAAGAAAATTGGAAGTGTTTTTACCTCTTTCGATTTCTTCGATGGAGTGCAAAATGGACTGTTGGAGAAAGAAGTGGAAATGACTCTGATTACTGTGAATAGAGAGTTTTGCTAGTCAAATGGGAGTGGCGTGGTTGAAGGGTTCAAATGGAGAAGGAAATTTCTTAAGGAAGAAGAGAAAATATGAAATGAAGTGCGATATTAGTTGAGCCGTGAGAAAGAAAACGTACAAAATAAGGGACAAGACACAAAATGCGGGGAAATATGTTTAGAAAGTGGAGAGTGGGGTGATGATGGGGTAGGTTTGTTGTGACATTTTTCTACTTTTTTGTACAATTCTTTCATGTACTCGAATCACATTTAATTAAGGACATAGAAGGTATTTAAATTGTTTACAGGGGTAAAAAAAGGTCCAAAAGTGACATTTTTTCAATTATTATTAAAATGTGACATTTTTAAAATGACAATTCAAAAAGTAACACGGGGTGAGATTTCCTCATATAAATTTGTCTCTACATGCTTTTGTTGTGCTGTTAAAGGGCATATAAATTATAGAAGATCTAGGCTTTTGAATGTGAAAAATAAAAGCATACACGACAATCCTTAAAGTGCGCACAAACCGGATTTTAAAGTAAAAGTAAAAGTTGGCTAAATGTAAACTCTATGTAAGTAAGATGATTCCTATTGAACATCTTTAGACTGAGAATCGACTGGCCAATTTACTTACTAAAACTATAGATATTGTTTGGGTTGAGCCTCGTAGAGAGCACATGGCATATGGATTGCCAGATGATTGTCTTGTTCTTGATCTTGTAGTGGAGTTCAATTCATGTGGGGGATTGTTGGAA
>CAIGRL010095687.1:0-11034 GCA_903798325.1 Fraxinus xanthoxyloides
AGAAAAAAATTAATGACGTAAGCTAAATATTTTTATCCATGTTCATTTAAATATATATTTTTAAATGTTTTTATTTAAATAACTAATAAAGAGGTTGAACTATTTTTATTTTTTAGAGATTTTAAGGTTTTTTTTTTCTGAATTTTAGAATTTCTTTTTCCAAAACCTTTATTTTTCTATATTTTTAATTTCTAAAATTTTATATAAATAAAAATTATTTAAAAACTTATTTCCTTCGCTGAAAACACTAAAAATTCGAAAATATATTTTTAGAAATATATACCTTGAATTCTATATTTATATTTTACCTTGTTTTTGAAAATATATTTTTAGAAACTTATTTTATTTAAATATGCCTTGAATTCTATATTTATATTTAACCTTGTTTTTGAAAATATATTTTTAGAAATTCTAGACACGTGTTTTTGTTGTTTTGCAAATTCGAAAACTAAAAATAGCAAACCACGTGCCTTCTAAAATATTTAAGTATTATATAAATAATCATAGAAATGGATTATTGAAATTTTAAAAAATTGACTTAGAGAGCTAAATTCACTCTCTATTTTAATTTTTTTTTTTAAATAGATTGTGTTGGGAAAATAAAATGAAGAATTCGATGAATGTACCTTTAAAGGCCTATGTGATAAAATTTTGATAAAAGTTCGTGGATTTCATGAAATATGAGTTAAAATGAAATTTTGACGAGTCAAAAAATTGATAAATTTTTGTAAATTTTTATGCACTAAATTTAAAGATGTTTCTCTTGGGCAGTGTTACAAAATACTATGCTTCGTGCTCAGGGTGTTTCTGAAATGCCCGCATATAAAATGTGCGAGATAATACGATCAACTCATTTCATTGACCATATATGCGTGTTTAAATGCGCACACATTTGTGTTAAAAATTGTGTCTAAATTAGAATAGCATAGTTCGTCGCATTTTTATAACTTAAAAAAAGAAACAAATTGAGCACAACAAACATCAAATTACTTCGAATCACCTAAACCATGAATTATATACAGCAATCTGTAGGGCATTGACACTTAAAAAAAAAAAAAATCAAAACAATTTTTTCTTAGAATTGTAAACTATTTTAAGTCAAGTTCAAGACTTCTCCTTCTTCGATCTTCATCTAATTTCATTGCTGAGATCTTCATCTAGTTGCAGAAACTTGAAGATGCGTTTTTTCCATTTTTGTACTACTCACCTAATAAGAACTTTAAAGGTCCTCCTTTTCCTCTGATTTTTAGCATCCGTTTGGGCTCAGTTTTACAAAAGAACTCTCTTTTAAAGCTTATTTTCAACCATATATTATCCTAAAAATAATTTTATACATAAATTCAAAAATTTCTTTATTTTATTATTAGCAACATATTTTCCAAAATATCATTATTCCTAATATTTTCTCCCTAAAATGAGATCAATCATATCCTTTATTTTAGAGAGATATTTATAAAATTAGAAGAATGCATTACTTTATATATTTATTTAAAAACTTAAAATTTCATAATTAAATATATGCTTCGTAATAGACATGTATATGTTTATAATGCTTAATGTTCAATCGAAACGCACTACTTATTTTACAACTTTGCTTTTAGTATCCTATTCGAGTCCCAATTTTTGCCCATAATACATTTGATAATAGTATTTTGATGGAGAATGTGTAGTTAAAAATAATGTCAAATTTTCAATTTGTATATAATATTATTTTATTAAAAAATGTATAGTTAGAAATAATAATTGACCAAACAAGGGTTAGATTACAAAAGCATCACGCATATCACACATGCCCGCATATGCTCTTTATTGGAGTGCACGCAACCTTGGACACAATATCACCTCCCCCTTCAAATTTTCAAATTCTCTTGAGAAAATTCAATTCCCCTCTACTTCAGAAGTCAGAACTATGCTGTTCCCGCAAAATTGCCCTAATTCTCCACTGCCTGTACGCTCGATTCGCATGATGTCCTCCACCACTTCTCACGTAGTTCCACCAGTTTCTATTCCGTACAAAGAACTTAAGGTGAATTGTTTCGATCGTTACTATCAATTCTGTTCTGTTACTTATCCATATTCTGATAGTTTGTTTGTGCTGTTGTATTTGTTGACGATAGGATCAGAATGCTGATTTGTCAAAGAAAATCGAACAGGGGTTTGGGCCCAATGGTCTCGGAATTATATCCATATCATCTGTATGAAATGGTTTTTCCTATTACTATTGCTATTTTATTATTATTATTATTATTTTAATTTCATTGTTAGCTGTCTTTGACAATCAATTTGNCTGCCTGTACGCTCGATTCGCATGATGTCCTCCACCACTTCTCACGTAGTTCCACCAGTTTCTATTCCGTACAAAGAACTTAAGGTGAATTGTTTCGATCGTTACTATCAATTCTGTTCTGTTACTTATCCATATTCTGATAGTTTGTTTGTGCTGTTGTATTTGTTGACGATAGGATCAGAATGCTGATTTGTCAAAGAAAATCGAACAGGGGTTTGGGCCCAATGGTCTCGGAATTATATCCATATCATCTGTATGAAATGGTTTTTCCTATTACTATTGCTATTTTATTATTTTTATTATTTTAATTTCATTGTTAGCTGTCTTTGACAATCAATTTGGTAAGCTGCGTGTTTGGTTTTATATCTTATAGGTATATTTCTTTGATGATCAACTCGGTATGATTAATTTATTAATCCTTTTATTTTATACAGCTTTCAAGGTAAGTTACATTTCATGGAAACAAAAAACACATTTATAGGACATGCATCGGAACGGCTATTATTTGATGTTAAAAAATCAAGCAGAAATGTAAAATTGAAGTAATTATCAATTGTATATTTTACTCATTTTATTTTTCCCATTTTCTTCTGGGTATGTTCTCCTCATTTTCTAGCTATCACCGGGATTATTTCAGTTGAGCAGTCTATGCGAAAGTTTCTGAGTACCTATTATGCAGGATTTTTTTTTTTTTCATTTGCATTCCTATATAAGCTACACATGCAGTGTTTGACTTTGGTTATACATGGCCATGGGAACTACTTTGAGCTTTGTTTATCACGTGCTATACTAGTTAACTATTATTATTTTTTACTACTATTTTTTTATTTTTTTATTTTTTTTTCTTAAATTCAATTTTGCATTTGACTCATTTCATTACAGGTCCCTGGGTATGCTTCCTTGCGCCAGAATCTTCTTCATCTTGCACCCAGGTACAACCTATATGAGCTACTCCTATTATTTTTGTCTGTTTTACAGAAACTAGATTTTTTTTTTTTAATTCCATAGGTATTCAGATTATGTTTGGCTTCTCCTCTTTCTACTACCCATCACTTTCTTTTTTATCAGATTAGCAAGCCTTCCTGAAGAGGTGAAGAGGGGGTTAGAAGACCCTAATAGCAGGTAATGTAAATTATCTCTTGAGTATTTCTTCAGTAACTAGTTTTCACTTCTTGGTCTTACACACTGCTGCATTCAAGCTACATTGCTGATTATGTAACTGTTTTGACTATCTTCCAATTTGTATAGATTTTTCTTCTACTTTACTTGTTTGAAACTTCTTGGAATGATGTTTAACAACCAGCCCGCCTCAGGGAAAAAAAGGAGAAGGCTCCCACCTTACTCCTTTCTATTCATATTTGTCTAAATTATGGAGAGAACATGTAGGTACAACTTTGGATGGAGTCATGGCAAAGAGAAGCTCGAGTCTGGAAAACCAGGTAAAAAGATTGGCGGACATTTAAAAATTTAAAGATACAAACCAATTTTTATCCTTCATATTTTTCTTGGTGTTTACATGAGATGAAGCGATCGAGATTGCATCCAGAGTGGTGGAGATTGCACTACTAACAAGGGATATTCCAATTAAAAAATTAGCACTTATTTTAAACGTAAATTTGATCAAGTAGATAATTGATTTTCTTGTAATAACTAAGAGAAATTCCACCTAGCACCCTGGGCAATTCATTGTTACAGTGACATCCTCTCTCATTTGAAAATTTTTAGATATCTCCCTTGTCAAGCGTTTTGCATAACGCATACATTCATTGATGGTTTTTAAGAAAAAAGATGGCAAAATATTTAAAAAAATGAAATAATCTCTCTATGGTTTGAAATTATGGCCGAGTGGAGTTTGAAAGATTTATAAAATTTGTTTCCATGGTTACACACAGAGGTAACATGATCATAATTGTTCTTCATGCATGTCAAAGATGTTAAAGTTACTCTTCTTATGTGTATATTATTATTATAATTGTGTCTCATGATTACGTGAAGGAAATTCGAAAAGTTCTTGCATGTGAATTTGAAGTTAAAGATCTAAAAGTACCTAAGGTATTTTGTAGGTATTTTAGTTGCTAGAACTAATAAGGAATCTTTGCTCCTCACAAGTACACTGGGTATTTTGAAATATGTAGGTATGTTGGGTTGCAAGCCCACAAAACCTCCAAAGGATATGAATTACAAACTTGGGGCTGCATTAGAAAAGGATTCAATTGACAAGGAAAGTTATCAAAAGCTCGTGGGCAGCTTAATTATTTCTCACTGGACTAGATATTACTTTTGCAGTAATTGTTAGTCAATTTATGCACTTTACTTGTGAAGAGCATATGGCGGCTGTAGTCACAAGATTTTTAGTCACTAAGAAATTTTGGGGCAAAAGTCAATGCCAGAAATTGAGATTTCCTTTTTTAGTAATGAGATTTGATTCCCAGTGTCCATGGGATTTTACCAGTTGTAAAATTGTATATTTACCATTTCAGTTAAGTTCTTGTTGTATATATTTAGGGTAATTTGATGCTTTGGAAAGAAAAAAATAAGATATACTGCAAGGGAAACCAGTTCCATTCACATATTCCATCACGACAATTTTTTAGTTTTTCTTGTGCATTTGATGCTTCACTTGATGAAAAAGGATTTGTGTAGCTGACCCATATTTATTTGAAATAACGCCCTGCTTATCATTGGGTAATAACTCTTCATTTCTTTTAATTGTGTAGATTTGTTGAAAGGATCGTTTTATGCAAATCCAGTATGTGACCTTCCTACAGATGATGCATCGCTTATCAGACGGTAATAAATGATGCTCCTGCACTTTCCATGACTATTTTATGTGGATAATATTACATTGAGAAGGGGAATATATTCCTACGGTAATTTGTTGAATGAACCAACAGAGAATTCCATGATTCACTTGATGACATATTACATTAGACTTTTATTAGGTTAAGCTGTGCACATTTCCCTTATGGAGTTGAATGCATAAGCCATTATTGCTGGTCTTCCTAAAGATTTTCCGGTGTTCTTTCTTGTTAGGTACCCCTCCTACTGTGGACGAAATATATGGCCTCAGGATGCTTTACCAGAACTTGAGTTGGGTATGCATTGATAACCTTTTTCTCAGGATGTCTCGATATCCTGTACCAAAGCTCCCATATAAGTGGTGCCTCAAGTCTTTTCAGTTCTTTCGCCTTGAAACATGTACTGATTTGTAGGTTACTAGGTTTATGTTTGGTGTAGAAAAACTTTGATGATGTATCAGAAAAACTAATGTGCTGTCATTCCCGTACAAATTGGTGCCTCCAGTTTCATTTTTCTTTTGTTTCTCTCCTGAAATTTTGACTGTTCTTTATGTGTGTGTTTGTTGTAGATAAATTTTAGCGGGTTTATCAGAAAACTAATGTATTTACTATGCTAGATAATATGTATTTGGTCTAATAAAATTACTAGTTGGTAACTGATTCAGTAAAAACTGTTCTAAAACCAGGTTTCTAATTAATTGTCTTTGAGTATATTTGGGTATCAATTAAAGTATACGATGTCTATGATGCTAACCTTTGACTGTATTGAGCTAAGTTGTAATTTCTCACTGTTCCAGTCATGCTGCCACTCAGCATAGCTCATTGGCTGTGTTGGTTTCAGATGACGTCTCATCATTGCTAGATTTAATTGTCTGTCAGTTCCTTTTAAACCAGTTCTGTTACCTTTTCTTTTGGCATATTAATTTGTGTCAATTTTTAAGGCATCCTCAGCTTAAATTTTGTGCATTAGAGTCATTGGCGCCTAAGATAAGCACTTCTTTTGGCTAGCCTTGACACTGATCTTAATTATTATAATTGTTATAGTTTGAGGAAATGTCAATTGAGCAGCGTTTCTATTTTACCTCTATAATTTCTTTGGTTTTGGAAATGTGGTTTACTTAACATTGTTCCTTATGCTTTGGTAGCTTTTAAAGCTCTGGGAAAGCTGATTCTGGATGTTGGCTTGCTGCTGGCATATCACTGTGATGGTTACGGTAAGTACATGTTTAAGATTTTTCTTTTTTGTTAGTCTTTGAAATGACTTCTCTTATTGTCCAGCAGTTTCTATTATCAGCTTTATAGGAAATTTTAAGTATACAATACCAAGGAATGCATATTTAATATTCTTAACATACTTCATTAACTTGGTTTCTATGGATTTACTTATATAAAAAAACGAACTGAGTTTTATTTCTAATAAAGGTCTGATTTATTTTATGCCACTGTATTTGGTCCATTGCTACACCTACACGAATATATGATGCAATCAAATCCTTTCTAACAAAATCATCTCATGTGCTTTTGGTCTGTCTCTTCCTCTTCCCTTCTAATCTGTTCTATTGGCACCACAGAGTTTTTTTGCTTGAGAGCTTCTTTTGCTCTACACTATGCACCCTAACTTAGTTGCTCTACAAAAGACACACACCTGGCTACATAAGTTGTTCTTCTATTGTAAATAGTTACTACCCCTACTTGGCAGCATATATTCTCATTTATTATGTTAACCAGTATGTTCTTATAATCCTTTCATGAGACACCATACCTTTTCATCGAAAGGATGAAATGTATATGACTTCACATTTTCTTATTTTTATAAGTACTAGGTTTGTGTATCTCTTGACCACGACCAAATGAAACATAAATGAGAATGTATTCTTGTTAATAAGATCTAATGAACATATATGATGTCTTAAGCTAATGTTTCTTGATTGGCCTTGGGAATACTACTAACATTTATTTGGACTTATACAGTATCTGAAGGGCTGAAGCACGATGATGAAGGTCTTCAACAAATTCTTCTTCGGTCCCGATGTCATAAAGGCCGCTTGCTTTATTATTTTCCTGCCCTTCAAAGGTACTTTTTCTGTCTACTCTTTTGCTTTTATAACCATATTTTTGAGTTCTTTTCCTTGACTATAATTTTTCTGCTGTTAGTATATCAGTGCATAACATCAATATTATTTTATGCTTTTTTGGTAACTAAGCACGTTGATGCACAGTGGTGTAAATAGGGTTGGCCTCCCTGGCCCAGGGTGGCCCGACTCGTAAAAATCCCTCTCATTGGCTTGACCTTCAGGAACCCAGGCCATGCTGGGCCAAGGCTCAAACCAACGGGCCTACAATCCCAAAAAGAAAATGAGCAATTTGATACAAATGGAAATTGACGAACTCAATGTACTTTCCTTTTACGTATAAACTGATCGACATGACAACGTAGTGACATTGAAATATCTCTATATTGTCTCAACTTGTTAAATTGGTAAATAAAGGTCGCATCCCTATCAAACTACATTAGTCCTTCAACTTCCCTAGCGTTGCCAATCATCCTACTTGATGACAGTCTCTGGAATTCATATTGAGAGCTAAAAATTTAGCAGCGCAATTAAGATTATTTGTGAAGTTATCTTTTTGACCATGTGAAGTAGACAAGATGGAGGACGATTGGTTCCCATGTAAAAGACACTTAAGTTTCTCAAGTTGTTCGTTGCTGAAATTTGGCAGTTGCAAAACTCTAATATTATTAGGTCGTGAAGAGTTTTCCATGGCTGTGTGATATTTACTGGAACTGAGGTGTTCAGGGGGAACAG
Organism: Fraxinus xanthoxyloides; assembly: GCA_903798325.1. Taxonomy (NCBI): domain Eukaryota; kingdom Viridiplantae; phylum Streptophyta; class Magnoliopsida; order Lamiales; family Oleaceae; genus Fraxinus; species Fraxinus xanthoxyloides. Next base: position 7,893 of record CAIGRL010095687.1, read on the forward strand.
TTTGGCCTTGAGTCTGTTGGTTTACCATGTATTCCTCCGGCAGATTTCTGTATTGTGGCGGTTGTTATTACAAATTTCCCAAAATAGCTTGTATTTTTCATCTGTTCTGTCTTGGATTTCTTGCACTATTGTAGCTGTGACATTTGGTTCTCTAGTCAAGTTCACTGTAGAGTTGTTACTGAATGGGCTACAGGCTATGACAAGTGCAATTTGGGTTCCCAGTCCAACGTTCTTGTCAGCGAGTCTCATCTCTTAGTACAGAAATATGGCAGACAGTGGGTTATGGCCGTTTACCCAAGATTGTCTCCTTCATCAAATTCTTTGTTAAGGCCAACCTACATTTTTAAGGATTAGGCCGTTTTGCTAAAAATAAGATTTTTAGTAGAGTTAGGTAAAAGTTAATGAAATGTGTGGTTGAAAAGTTGATAAGAGCTATGGGTTCCATGAAATATGTGGTTAAAATTAATTGTTGACTTTGACTTAGAATGTCTTCAACTTTTTTTAACTAAATCGAACAGGGGATAGATCTCTTTCTTGAACTTTCACAATCTGAGAGCTATTGGTGCATGCCAATTCGAGCCAGAATAAATCAAATTCTTATCATAACCCCTTCAAGATGTTGTGGTGCTGTGTAATAGTGTTTTGCCATTCATGTCTAAAAATTAAAATTTCAGTTTCAAACACTTGGGTGGAATTGCCTAAATCTGAGTCGGTTTCTTTTACTGCCTTCCAAATTTCTTTTGCAGCACACTGGAACATATATATTTGCCCAATTTTTGGTTCCATGAAATTTATTGTTCATGACATCATCATACATTTTTCTGATTCACAAACATTGAACTTTGGATTCATTCATCAGGAGCTTTAGCTGAAACCCAAATAGCCAAATTCCCCTTGGTGCAGATGTAAAACCCATTGTTTCAGCAGGGATTGGGGATTCTGATCCCTTTGACTGAGTTGTAGAGTTGTTGTTGGCTTCTGCAGTTGTGCTGGTGGCCTCATGGCATCACCTGGCACATGACATACTTGACAAACACTAGAATTGGGCGTTTGGCTCTAATACTATATACATGAGTGATGCAGCTGTCGAAATTATTACTAACTTGTAATTGAGTGATGTCTTTGGGTTTATTATTGGGCAGTAACTCTAAGAGAAAATTATAACCAGTAAGAATATTAAATAAGCTCTTGTCAATTAATGCTATTTTGCAAGTCTCCATTATAATTGTTAGCTTTATGTTCATACTTGCACTTTGAATTGCTATCGTCCTTGTGCATCTCAGAGCTTCTTTGATGTTGCACATCTTCACATGATTTAGTGTTCTTCAATCATATTTGGATCTGTGGATGTTGTCTATGAGTAGTTTCTTTTCTAATGCTGGGATTTTTCGTTGGGGATTGAAATTGTGATGTTTTAAGTTATTTTTTTTTTCCTCATGTTGTAAATTCTCATTTGTGGAAGTCCATTTCTAGTAAGGTTCTAGGTAGAAAATTATTAACTTCCAAATTTTTGAGCAAGGTATGTTTTGATTTCTCCATTGTCATTAGTTAACCAGTGCAAAATAAATTTTCTTCCAGTGGCTATGCTGAAGATGGAAATGCAATGTCATCATGGTGTGGATGGCATACAGATCACGGTTCACTCACCGGTGAGCAATTTGCAATACATGAATGTAGAAATATGCTATTGAAAATTGGATGACATAAGTCTTTTCTGCAACATGAATAAGCATTATGGTCAAGAAAAATGAAGGCAATGGAACTTGAGAATAATAAAATGGTTACTTTGTTGTCACATGTCACAGGACTCATAGCTCAAAATACCTTGTTTGAGTTTTGCTGGTATTACTTTGTCTTCAGTGATTGTGAATGAGGGGGAAAAAAAGTGAGGCAGATCATTTAGAGAGGTGAATTAAAGAATAATTTGGTGAGTTCTAATTTATGTTTTGAGATAATTAATAAATAAAATTGATTAGATTAGTATTGGTTTTGTCAAATCCAGTTTGGTGACTCCATTGTACTTACTAAGATTTGGAGCATGTTTGAGCCCCATTTTTTTGGGAAATAATGCATTTTGGAATTGTATTTTGATGGAGAATGTGTAGTTAAAAAATAAGAAAAAAACTTGGATTTGCGTGTAGTGTTATTTTATTGAAGAATGTGTGATTGAAAATAAGATGGAGAAAAATGTATTTTGGAAATAATGGGGACCAAACATGGGCTTAAATTTGTAAAGTGATTTATATCACGGTCAAGTGTGAAGGGTGTCTGTATATAATTGCGTCCATTATTTATGTCCTACATGGGAACCTAAATTTTGGGAATCAAGAAAATTTATTTTGCTAGTCATTTAATTAGATTAGTACTAGATTAATTGATTATAAGAGTCAGAGTCACTTTGGAAAAATTCATCAGTTGTGTAAGTATATATATTATGGTGGTTTGAGTTCATTTCCTTATAGAAGATATGATTGGGAAAGCAAACAATAGAAACTAAAACAAAACTTCATTTTCATTTATGACCACATTAACATCTAAAATGGACCTAGTTTTAACTTCAATAATTTCCACGGCCATGAGATGTAATGCATGGCTTGGTTATTGGATACACTCCTTTTTACCAAGAAACTCAAAAATCTGGGTAGAGTACAATGTGTCTTTTTGGTATGTATTGATCCAATGGATACTGACAATAATTTCATTATTATGATACACTTTAACTTGATTTTATCGTTTCACTTTAACTTGATTTTTTCGTTTCTCACGTTATGTCTGAATGCCGCTTTAACTCATCATGTAGGTCTTACATGTGCCATGTTTATGAGAGATGGTGTAGAATTACCTTGCCCTGATAGTGCTGCTGGCCTTTATGTGAAAACGCGCTCCAGTGAAATAGTCAAAGTATATTTCCTTTTGCTCATAATAATAGTAGCGTAAAAGGTATATTGGTATTTTACAGACTTAATATTTGAAGTCTATAATTCAAGTTGTAAAATAGCAGCCTATCCTAAATTTTATATGAAAGCACTTGGTGAAAGCAATACTTCTGTTCTCTTGTATTGATTTTGTAAACATACATCCCCATATTAACATGGTGAAGTTGTAATACCCCGACCATGAAAGTTTAAATGATTTGATAGGT
>CAIGRL010095729.1:0-10186 GCA_903798325.1 Fraxinus xanthoxyloides
AATGCGAAGTGGTTATTATATCCAGGAGATAGTTTTTTGAACTCAGTACATGTACGTTCATTTGAAGTAAATAATTCGTACAATTCATTTGGTGAATCGGGCATAAAAAGTTTCACCTTTCCATCGGAGCAACAAAAGACTTTACTTTCTCTATGAAACTTGTATGCACTACAATATTTACAATATATACATGTTGGTAATACAAAGACAGCAATTGGTATATTGAACAAGTTATCAACAAGCGGTGATTGTATTGGTGAAGTAGAAGCCTCAGGACAAGGAACACCAGAATTATTAGTTCCAGATAATATAGAGTTATTTATTCTTTTACGTCGATCAATAGTTACATTTTCAATTGGATTCCTTCTGTTAGCTTGTCTTCTATTTTGTTATTGACGAACGAAAGCATTATACGAACTGATTGTCGTTTCAGAAATATTTTCGAGCTCAGAGTCGCCTTGCCAGGTATTGCCACATAATCCATGAGAATACTAAATTTACTATTATCTGAATGAAATAGAAATATTGAACTGTTAATAATAGTTTACAAATTCCAATATATATTGACATTAAAGGACTAAAATTTCATTTATCATGTCCCATTGTTATATTTGTTTTTAAATGGAGGAATCACTGTTATATAGTTGGCCAATGACTGGACAAATCTTGTAAGTATAAGGAAAAGTAATAAGAAGTCATATAGATCTTTTGAATTAATATAAGTAGCATGGAACATCATAACAAAGATTATAGAAAGAAAATAGTCATAATTATTTTCCTTTACATATCTATTTTCACATTTATATAGCAGTTTAAAAAAAAATTCTGAAGGTTTGTAACACTGCAACTACATTCTTCAGGTGTTTAACATTATTCAAATTTACTTTTATATATGGAAAACTTTTGATAGAATATCAAAATAACTCCAAAATTGAATATAATAAACTTAAACATTAAATAATTATTTCATAGGGAAAATATTTAGGAAAAAAAAATTCAAATGCGGAGAAGTGCTTGGCATAACTTCGCAAATGTGTTGGAGCAATGCTCCGTGTGCGGAGACACACTCTCAGCGTCGCAGCACAATTTGGAGACCCCGTGCTCCGAATTGTGCGGCGACGCTGGACAGTGTCTCCGAAAAATTTGGAGACACTTCGCGCCAGTAGTGGCTCTGAATTTTTCGGAGACACTTCGATTAGTGACTCCAAATTTTTCGGAGATACTGCTCACAGTGTCTCCAAATTTTTCGGAGACACCGTGCGCGCAGACACATTCTCATGGCTTCTTCAATGATATTTTCATGGCTTCTTCTACATACAGTAACTTATGAACTGAACATGATTTGCAAAAATTCAACCTCTTTTCACATTTAATTTTTTTTTGCTGAAAAAAGACTTTTTCATGGCTTCTCCTATTTACAGTAATCTATGAAAAAACATTATTTCCAAATTTATTAACCTCTTTTGACATACATCTTTTGACATCTATTTCACATGAACAAAACTGAACAGTGAAATCGAGAAACAACCAAAAACTATTACATATCTTGTATGAATAGAAACATTAAACAACGAAAAACAATGAATATAAATACAAACATTAAGGAGAACGATAGGAACCTTAATATGGATATGAATATGGAAAAACGATGATGACAGTGAAAAACTTCATAAACACGAAGAGAAAACATTTTTTCCATGAACAAAAACATAAATCAATTATCCACAAACAACAAAAAACAATGAATATAAATACAGACATTAAGGAGAAGGATATGGAACCTTAATATGGATATCAATATGGAAAAACGATGATGACAACGAAAGTTTTTCGAAACACGAAGAGGAAATGAAATTTATGGTTATGGTTATCACTTAATTATCATCTTAAATTATGGAATATATAATTTGGAGATGCTGAAATTCAAATACCAATTTAGTCAAATAAGGAGGCTATCTCACTGTAGCAAAACCGGATTGAAGCAGTGCAAATGTGAAAACTCGTGTGACAAAAATGAATAGTGAATCCAAGGTTCCCTCTTTTAATATAGGAGTGATTTATTTATTGTTTGAAGTGTATTTTGCTCAAACTCATAATCTTGCTTGACTAAAAGATTTCGTTACATGATAGTGAGTTAAAAAGAGGTTAAATTTGATAATTGCCTCAAGTATTTGACTTCGCCAAACCAATTTTTATTGATAATATTTTCTCAAGTACATGCCGTTCCAGTAGTGTTTAAGGGGTTTGTCACTTTCATCTACGAGATTGTATGCTATGGATCTTGTTAGAATTTGAGTGTGACCCGAATTACTTGTTTGAAATAATTAAAGAATTCTAATTGAAGTGCACGTCACGAAAAATTCAAGTTTGAAATGCTATTAGAGTCTTATGTCAAGTTGAAATTCTATTTTAGAAACTCATTGGGAGTTGGAATTTATTTTGGATTTGATTTTTTGGTATCCTACTTCAACAACATTCTACTATGAGGGTTTTCCCTACATGTTCCTTATAAACATTAGACTCTTCTATACAATTTTATAATGTGAGAAAATAGATTATTAGAATTATAGGATCTATTGTAATTTTTCTCTCTTCTCCATTATTCTTGAGTCAATAAAATCTCTTAATTCCTCTGCCATATTCTTGTTTTTATTCTTCTTTGCTTGATCATATACATCATTATTATTTGACATATAACTTCAATATCTCAATCCAGTGATTGGTGATACAACAAGTGATATCAGAGTTAAGGTTCAATAGTTCCGTATAACGCAATGTTTGATTTGTTCGAATTTTTTTTTGTTCATGATGGCTTCCATAAAGTATGACATTTCGCTTTTGGATCGGAGCGTTAGATTTTCGCTATAGTAGGTTACGATGCGTGCATTACTTGCACGGCTAGATTTGGATGATGCGTTGCTAGGAATTGACAAGATGCCCCCAACTTTGACTGCGGAGGAGAAATTACAGAAGGATAAGAAGACAATTTCTCACATTCATATTCATCTATCAAATACCATTCTTCAGCACGTTTTGAAGGAGAATTCAATACTTGTTTTATGGTTGAAGTTGGAGCAATTGTGCATGACTAAAAGTCTGACAAACAAGTTGAACCCCAAGTAGCATTTATAATCGCATCGAATGGGAGAAGGAGGATCATTAGAAGATCTCATGGTCGTATTTAAAGAGATCATTGCTGATTTGGAAACTTTGGAAGTAAAGTATGATGAAGAAGATTTGGCCTTGATCCTATTATGTTTGTTGCCCATTTCATTTTCTTCATTTAGATACACAAACTTGTACAATCCTGATACTCTCACCATGGAGGAGGTGTATGAGTTTTATATTCAAAAAAGAAGATGAAGCATTTGGTTTCTAAGGCCAGAGATGGAGAAGACTTGATTGCTCATGGTGGTTCTGGAAGGGGTAGATCGAATTCTAAGTTTAGTAATCAGATTTGTAACTATTGCAAGAAAAAAGATTGCTACAAATTACAGAATAAAAAAAGGATGATTGCAAGTGGATATTCAGATACTTCAGGTGAAGCAGGCCTCGAGGAGAATGTTGTAAGTGATGGAGGTTATTAACTATTTCTGACATTGAGTCTAAACCGAGAGAGGATTAGATTCTTGATTCAGCGTGAGTGTTTCATATGTGTCCTAGTAAGGACTTGTTTACTACATATGAAACTATTTTCAAAGATGTCGTGGTTATAAGAAATAACACATCTTGTCGGGTTGCTGAAATTGGTATAATCGGATTGAAGCTTTTGGATGGAACAATTAGAACACTTGACCAGGTTGTTCCGAATTTGAAGAAGAATCTCATCTCGTTGTCTATCCTTGATTCAAAGAGTTATGAGTTCTTTGGTGGAGGTGGAATTTTGAAGGTTTGTAAGGGTGCCCAGTTGTATTGAAGGGAAGAAAAAAGTCTCAGTTTTGCAGAAATTTGGTACAATATCTTTAGGAGCTCATAAATGGTCATATTTGAAGAATACAACTCAGTGGAGTTTAGAAGATATGAGTAATGTCGTTTTTACATCATCACCTGAGGTGTCATTATATTCAATTGCTAAAGACGAATCTAGTAGTAAAAGGTATGTGGATGTTGATTTTGTTGAATATGCTTTAAGTAGAGTAGTAGATGTACATTATAGCAAGGGGCCTTCTGTAAAAGCATTTAGTATTGATTTTGATTTGGGGTATGTTACAGCCCATCTTGGTTAATTTAAAATCATTATGATTTTTGGGAATTTAAGGTAATTCTGTAGAGTAGTGCTTGGATTCATTGGAAGATGTGGAATATTTTGTATTTTGTTGGAGAAATTAATTTTTGGGTTATTGTTGAAGAAGTCAGTTCATTCCTTAGTGAAATTCGTATCAAGGTGGAGATTGTTAGAATTTGAGTGTGACTCGAATTTCTTGTTTGAAGTAATTAAAGAATTTTAATTGTAGTGCACGTTATAAAGAATTCAAGTTTAGAATGTTATTGAACCCTATGTCAAGTTGAAGGTCTATTTTGGAAACTCATCAGGAGTTCGACTTTGTTTTGGACTTGATTTTTTGGTATCTCACTTCAACAACAACTCTACTTGGAGGGTTTAACATACATGTTCCTTATAAATATCATGTTCTTCTATACAATTTTATAATGTGAGAAAATAGATAACAAGAATTATATGACATATTGCAATTTTTCTCCCCTCTCAATTATTCTCGAGTCAATAAAATCTCTTAATTCCTTTGCCATATTCTTGTCTTTATTTTTCTTTGCTTGATCATATACTTCACTATTATTTGCCATATAACTTCAACATCTCAATCCGGTGATTGATGTCACAAAAAGTGGTATCAATCCTAATACACCTAATTACATATTGTGTATGTCCCTTCCAATTTTCTTTGCCTGGCGATCCAGTACATATTTCTTTGTCTGTGATGTGGACTTTCTTTAACACCAAATCTCCCACTTTAAACCTTTTTCTCCGAACCTTGGAATTGAAGCCTCTTTCCATTTTTCTTTGATATATGGCGAGCTTTATTTGGAAATCATTTCATTTTTCTTACAAGAAATTTAAACTCGCATTAAGAAAACATACAAGAAGAATTTCCCAATATTTAATACCACAAAATATACAAATACTGCAGTTAAGAAAATACACATGGGCTTATTTTCATACCAGTTGGGGAGTTGTCATTGTCTTCATAAAGTGTTGGCATCTCAAGCATCTCTTCTGGGATCTGTTAATTTGCAATCTTTTCGCTACTCTGAGATTGATTCTTAAAACATAGTTGAATTGATGAGCATTTAGCGTGTTGGGTAGGAAATTGGGGAAAGACTATAAGACGCCAAAATTATATCAGAACCACCAAAATTGCTCCCAATTGTTCAAAACTTTAAAAGCAATGCAATCAGTTGAGTATTGAACTTTCTGGTTTGCTGGAAAGGGAAAAAGGTCAAGCTGTTACCTTCCACAACATTCAGGGGCTAGTAGGACCTTCACTTACACGTGCTTTTTTGCTTTAGTTTTAGGCAACGGCCAATTTCCACAACTGATTACTTGAGTTTCAGAATAATTTCAAAGTTGTCAGTAAAATTACTTTTTTTAGTAACGGGCACTCAAGTACGAAGTGCTTTCACATTTGATCATTCTGTTACCATAGTCAAGATAAAAGTCTGTGACAACGTTAGAATTCACTGTGGCAAACAACGACATTAATGAAATTGCCACTAGATGAAATCACTCCTCCAATAAAAATTGTCCAAAACTAAATAACATTTTCTTGTTTTTCAAATCAAATCCTACAGCATATGAACATCCCCTTCCAATTGAAGAGAATTTCGAATTGAGTGTTGTACATAATCTCTAGTTTGATGGTTGAAATTACTAGTTTTCGTGTGAAAATTATCAATTTTGTAGACATCTAGTGAGTTCGCAATAGAGATCTTGAGTTTGCTGGGCAAACATAGAATTTGTTGGAAAATCTCGAATTTGTTCTAACACAAATCATCTTACTCAGTTTTTTGTGAATGCTGTTCATATTCTGCCTTTATCATATTTTGCTCTTAAATGTGCCATATCTTACCAATAATATGGAAAATAGTGGATTTTGGACAACTTGAATGTCTCTCATTTGGACTAGGATTATGCATCAGCATTTGTTTGCCATTTGAGCCAAGTGATAATGGTGGATTTTGGACAAACTACTTTTCTTTCTGTTAGATGCAAAGAACTTTATTTCTAATTGCCCCAAGTGACAATGATTAGGAATTTAGGAGTCTCTGAAATAGCATATTAATAGCAGTGCATTTTAGCAATTGAAAATTGAATCACATTGTTGCAAATCAGATTCTGTTGTACAGGAATGAAGTACAAAAAAATTCTACCTTTCAAATTATCTATATTCTCGAGGAAAGTTGAATTGGGTGTTACATAATCTCTAGTTTGATGAATAAAATGGCGAGTTTTCATAGAAAACATCTAATTTTGAAGACATTTGATTAGTTAGCACGTCAAATCTCATGTTATTATGCAAATCTCAAATTTGTTGGCAAATATTGAGTTTCCTATACAAAATTCGAGTATGCTATGCAAATCTTGAGTTTGCTCAACTGCCTAACTTCGAACTAACTTCGAACGCAAGTAAATTTTTTTTTTTTTTTTTTGACGCTAGTGGCCACAAGGTAAATAATATACCATTGAAAAGATAATTGAATTTATAGTTCAATGCAAAAAAAATATAGTGTAATTCAAGTTGTAGATAAAAAATTATGTGCATCTGAAGTTAAATAGTCGAGCAAACTTGAGATTTGATATGTTCACCATATGTCTATAAAATTTGATATCTCCAGTGAAAGCTCTCCAGTTCACCCATCAAACCAGTGATTATGTACACCCAGTTTGAAACTCCACTAATATGGAAGGGGTTGTCGGTTAGGGTTCATATGCCGCTGGATTTGATTGGGGGCTGAAGTTTGAGGCTTAAATCAAAGAAAAAAACATTATTTAGGGTTGGGCGATTGGTCTTGGAGGGGCGATTTCATTTAGGTGACAATTTCATTAATGCCGTGTTTGTCACGATGGATTTTAATGTTGGCACGTTGGCCTTTTACCTTAAGGTTGTTAACAGAATGATCAAATGCGTAAGCATTTCAAACTTCAGTGATTGTTACTATAAGGAAATAATTTATTTGAAAGTTTCAAAATTGACAGTTGCTGAAATTAAACCTTTAGGTAAAATAATAGTGACATTTTAGTTTTAATAATTTTTTGATGCCAGTTAACTCGTATTGTTATTGGTGATTGCTGTAAACAACAACCGATAAAGAAAACCTGATACATGCAAACTTACATTATATGAGTTTATGGGCCACCTTATTCTCATCACAGATTATGAAGCGACAAGTTCCACAACCCACCTCCGCATGCAAACTTACAATATATGAAATAATAATGAATGAATATCCTGCAATTGAAAAGCATGACATTCAGGCACATCAATAGCAAACTCAGACCTCCTAGCAAAAGCCAATCCCTTCCTACGAGTGAGACATTTAGAGCCCCGTAGAAGACATGGTAATTGAACTTGTGAGTGGCATTTAAATTTTTATTTAAGTTGCTAAGCTTTTTTATTTTTATTTCTTTAAATCTAAGAGGATTGGAGTACAATCGAAGTGCTCTAAAGATCAAGACTGAGGTCTCGGCTCCATTCCTTGCGCTGTTGATGTAAAAATAGTGATTTTTGTATCTTGTCATTCTGTTTATGTTATTGTTTTAAAGTTATATTTGGGAGGCTAGAAACTTTGTAATCCAAATACTGCTAGATTGCGATTTTCATTTCCGGTGGATTTTGGCAAGTCAGGTGAATGTTCTCTCAATCGAGATTTTACATGATGAAATGTTTGTCAGAAAACTTAGACATTTTGGCGTGGAGTTGAACATAACTATTATATACAATTTGAAAATTAGTCTCTGAAATGCCCAGTGAACACAAATTATAAGCGATTTGTCAAACTCAAAACTATGTACAGAAAAAAAACTTGCAAGAAATGAAAATCAACACAAAGAATTGTTTTGGATAAGCCCTAAATGAAATGGATAATGCTCGATTGCACTATTTAGCCAAAAATGGCAACGATAGTTCGACCAATAAGAGAGAAGCCACAATACTTATCTTCTCAATGATGAAACTCCAGATCTACTCAAGGAATCACAAAAGAGCCCTCAAACCAATACTCTGAACAACACAGTATCCTATTGTTCTTACAGCTTTTCACTAAGAAATACAAGAATCAAAGGAAGTAAAACATTGATTGTTAGATTTTGTGACCAAAATTAGGTGGAATATTTTGCAAAAATATTTCCTTTATTTCACGTGATTTTTTTAAATTATTTCTAGACTTTATAAATAATAGACTCTTCATTCACTTTAGTAGATTGCGAAGCTGCTGAAAGTTGTATTTTCTCTCCATTGGTTGTCATTAAAAAAAATATTCTGTTCACCTACTAATTCTTGTTTGCTTTCTTTTAAATCGTGTTCTTATTTATTAGTTTTTACGATTTATACTTCATATCGTGTCATATCACCTTCTCGAATTCCTAACAAGTGGTATCAAATACAAGGTTCAGCAGTTCTGCAGAGGAATGATTTGATTGTTTGAGGTTTTTTTTATTATCGATGGCTACTATGAAGTATGATATTCCGGTGTTGTATCGTAGTACAAGATTTTGGTTGTGGCAAGTGAAGATGAGAACTGTATTGGCACAGATGAGATTGGATGATACTTTGTTGGGATTTGATAGGATGCCCACAACTTGGACAACAGAGGAGAAGTAACGGAAGGATCACAAGACACTTTCACAGATTCTTCTTCATCAATCTAACAACATTCTTCAGGACGTCTTGAAGGAGAAGACAACAGCTACATTGTGGTTGAAACTAGAGCAATTGTGCACGACCAAAAGCTTGACCAGCAAATTGTATATGAAGTAGAGACTTTATTCTTATTGCATGGAAGAAGGCCGATAACTGGAAGATTATTTGGCCGTGTTTAAGGAGATGGTCGCTGATCGGAGATGTTAGAGGTAAAATATGATGAACATGACTTGTCCTTAATTTTTGTCTTTTAGAAACATGATTCTGTACAGTCGTTACACACTCACCATTGAAAACACATATGATGCTTTGTTCTCAAAGGAGAAGATGAAGCATATAGTTGGAGCTAGTTCCAGAGATGAGGAAGCTCTTGTGGTTCATGGTGATTGGGAAAGGGGAAAGTTAAGGGTGGATTTCAGTAATAGGGTCTGTTCTTACTGGAATAAAAAATAACTCATCAAGAGGAATTGCGAGAAGTTGTAGGGTAAGAATAATTTAGCTACAAATCGTAGGAGGCAATCAGATATTTTGGAAGTTGAGGACTATTTGAGAGGAATAGGTGTTTTGACGATTTCTGACATGGAATTCAAGTCTAATGAATAGTGGATTTTGGATACAACTTGTGCATTTCATATGAGGTCCAATCGGTAGTTTGAATCATATGAAACGGTGATACAATGTGTTGTTGTTATGAGAAATAATGAATCTTGTCGGGGTAGTTGGTATTGGGAGAGTCAGATTGAAGTTAGTGGATGGAACAATCTGAACACTTGGCCATGTTCGATACGTTCCAGACTTGAAGAAGAACATCATCTCGCTGAGTAGATGGATTCAAGAGAGTATACGTTCTCTAGATCAAGTGGAGTCTTGAAGGTCCAGAATGGTGTCCGTGTTGTATTGGAAGGGCGAAGAAAGTCCCAGTTATATATCTTACAAGGTTGGGTAGAATCAGTGAAAAGACATTAGCATAGGTTTGGTACTATGGTGGATATACAGTTTGGTACAATAACAAGTTGGCTCTAAGTCTATTTTGGAGAATACCACTCTGTTGAGTTTGGGGGATATTTGTAATTCCGCTTTACCGCCAAAGTCTGTGGTTTCATTATATTCAATGATTAGGGAAAGACTCATTGGAGATAGGTACGGGGATGCTGATCTAGATGTGTATGCTTTTGTAGTTGTTGAAGGTCATGAGTCTAAACTAGGTATTCAGTTAAAGCATTTAGTGTTGATTTTGCTACAGGGTGTGCTTCGACCCTTTTTTGGTAAAATTTGAATTAAAAGTGAATTTTGGGAACCCGATGGTTGGG
>CAIGRL010095737.1:0-11518 GCA_903798325.1 Fraxinus xanthoxyloides
AATAATTTTTAAGAATTTAATCAACGTATCGATGATGTGTCGTGTTTGTACTTTTTTTAAAAATCGCGTGTCGGCGTATCTGATACGTATCGCGTCCGACACTCGTGTCCGTGTCGGTGCATCATAGGTCAACCCCAACCACCAATCCCCACCCAAAAACGCGTGAATTTTAGCCCTTCTTTGGTGAGGATTAATATCAGTTTTTTAGTAAATTTTGATTAAAGTTGATGAAACTTGTGGTTGAAAAGTTGTGGATCCTATAAAATATGTGGTTAAAATTAATTGTTGACTTTGACCTAAATTAAAATATCTACCAAATAGGTGGCTTAGAATATAACTAAATGATGGCCAAGTATTCTTGTATCACATCATTACAAAAAGGAAATAGAAGCATCCAACCGTAGAGGATGGGAGTAGTACAATGTAATTGAACTTCTGAAATAGCAATTTATGCTCTCTCTCTCTCTCTCTCTCTCTCTCGAAAAGAAGACGAAAAGAAAACAAAAGGGAGAAGAAAGAAAGAAAACAAATAAATTCAAAAAGGGTTCCCGTCAGTCATTACAAACTGTCACCACCTCCATCGTCGACCTATGAAATGAGTTACCGTCTCCACCAGCCGCCTCTCCACAATTTGGTGGTTGTGGATCTAGAGTGGGAGATAGAAGTTAAAGGCCGGTAGTGGGAGACATTATGAGTGGAAGACTTAGAATGGCTCAGGTGAGAAGAAAGGGCAGCAAAATTGTGGTGATGGTGGGAGGCACGAGGTCAATTTCTCTGGTGGTGAGATGCAAATGGGTTGGGGGGAGAAAAATGATAGTGGTAGGAAATGTTAAAACTTTTGAAAATGGCCATGGTAGAAGTTACTTATTATTATTATTTCAAATGCTTGATAAAACACCACAATCCCCACCCCAACCCTCAAGCTTGTTTATTCTCCATATTACTGATAGTATCCATCCTGATTATTAATTTGAGTTGAGTCCAATCACAGGCAGGAAGGTACAAGACTAGTGTGAATCACACATCACTCTGAGAACTATAAGAATCTATTTCCATTTTACCCACAACCTTTCAATTTAAAAAGTCACCCTATTTAATTAATCATGTCTCTATTTAATTTTGATACAAAAATATTTAACCAGTCAAATCAATGAAAGACTTGAGCAATCTATAAAAATTACCTGGAAAATACCACATAAAAGAGCACAAAGAAGGATATGAAATAAGATCAAGGAATATTACAAAAGATGATTTTATCAAATCACACACACACACACACACACAATTTGACAGTTAAAACTGCAAAATCATTAAGCATTAGTGTCCAAGGGTGTATCTAGCACTATTTACGGATATGTATGCATAATAGGGTATCTGTTATATCGAGGCATTTATAACATTTCAAATAATTATGAAATGTTCCTACTATCAGATGGTGAATGGGATAAGATACCTACAAACAAGAATGCAACAATAACCGCCAGCCACGGTAAATGAAAAATTGAGATAGAAGAAGAGTTTTGCTCCTCCCCTCCAGCACCAACACCTGTTGCATATAAATATATATAATACTTAGAAACTGGAGGAGTACCAATTGACAAAAGTTATCTGAACAAGGAATCTTAAACTATCCAAATTCCTATAATCATACAACAAAATATAAAAATTAATTATAGTAAAATCATAGCCTGATAATTTAAAACAGTTTTTAACTTTAAAATTTTTAACCAAAGGATAAAATCCTAGCACCTTTATTTTCGCATTTCAAAAGGTCGCGTTACCTATAGTGCCAATGCCAGCCAAAGAAATTCCAATCCAGTCAATAGTATTCATGGTCTCCTTCAAATAAAAATGGGAAAATACTGAAAGGATGGCAAGTCCACAGCCAGAAACAGGTTGAATGACGGATACCTAAAATCAATCATCGACATTATGGGAGATGTGTAAGCAATAGTTCATTTTATTACCTTTAAGAAGACATAAATTGCTGAACAGTAGAAAATTAAGTAAGCACGCTCAAGTTTGTATAAAAGGAAATTGATTATAAAACATTTACAGGAGCTTGAGATAGTGCTCGCAGCATCAAGACAGCTCCAAAAATGTCCATCAGAAAGCCTATAATCCAAGTTTTATTGGAAGCATATGCTCTTATGACCTACAAAAACAGATCATTTCACATCACACCCAAAATAAATTGAGAAGTAGAAGAATAAATGTTAAGAAAGTCCAAAAGGGAGAAAAACAATGATTAAGTGTTCAATTTGAGCAACAAACGCCCGGCATTTGACCAACTAAATTCAGAGTCAGCTGAATCTTTGAACCTTGTGAGACAAGAATATGTCATTTCAAACTCCATTTAATCAATATAACACCCATCAGGCATAACGGAAAAACAGAAAATGATAACAAGCCATTTGCAATAAAATATCACATTGAAGGCCACTTATTGATGGACTCAAAGAAAGTGGTGCATTTCTGTGCATTTCTTAGTGATCGCCTTTTAATTGTGTCCTTTCAAACTCATTTCATTCATAAAAAAATGAGCTTCCACAACGGACAGATTTAGCTGAATAAATCCAACACTTCATAAATTAGGTTATCCAATATGCAAAACAATAAACAAAAGCATAGAAACGAAAGAGGAATTGACTACAAAGAATATTTCTTAAAGGGAAGCAACAGTAATGATCAATTAAAAACAGGAATTGATCATTGAATGAATTCAAGATTCATATAAAACAAAAACCCAGAAATCCAAATACACATATACACTTATATACGTTATAAATATGTATATACCTTGAGCTTGAAAGAAAGAGGAGGGAGAATGACGGTGCCTTTTTTCTGCAGGACTTTGCCGATGTTGTTGCCGGCGGTGGCAGCTATCGTCAAGAAGATTGATTCCCACATCTCTCTCTCTCTCTCTCTCTCTCTGTTACGATTTAGCGATCTTCGTATATAGCTATCGGGGTTACAGAAATCTGCTTCTAATTTCGACAACAATCAACATCTCTCGCGGTCGCTATTTCCTTGTTTCATCAAATTACTATTCTAGTTCCTCAAGTTTCATTGTATGTTATCTAGTCCTTATCAATTTTTGTGCAGTGAATTTAGGAGGTTTCTTTCTTTTTTACCTCGCTAATATCCTAGTTTGAAATCAAATCGAACCGCAAAAAATTATTTAGTTTAGTTTGATTTAAAAAAAAAATTAGTACAAGTTTTTTTTGCTATTCAATTTAAAGTATTAAAAGTTATTCCAAACCGAATCATATTCACCTTTGATATATATATTAATGGTGTCAAAATCATTGTGTGCAAAACTATGCAGTCCAACGCAGCTCGACAGATAAAAATTCAGCCGAAGCGCAAGTTTGCCTTACAAAGTCTAAGCCAAGCACAACTCTACTCGACAAATAAAAGTCTGGTCCCGACTCCAAACACAAGACGACTCGAATGGGGTCTTGCCACAATTGTTACATCTTCCAGAGCTTTGAGAAGGGATACATCATATAATCACCACATTATCAGCAATTCCATCATATAACTATCGATGATAAAATTGTCCTTGAAGATGTGACACTGGCATTGCCCATTCATGGCGACATGGAGAGCAGCGTTGGCCAAACACACAGTCAAAGATACCTTAAAAAATCACATTTCATCTGTCAGTTCAAATGATGTTGAAAATTAACGTCGTAAATATGTATACTCCCTGTAATAATATAAAACACTTGAAAACCAAAATCAAGAATCAGAGTACAACCTTGAGCATGTTAACACCCAAGAGAAAAATGATTTACATACAACCAACAAGCATAATTCATTAACATAGCATATTCATACAGAATTAAAAATCCAATTTTAAAGACCTTATAAGGTCGAACAACATCCAAATCTGCAGTTAATTTGGACAAATTACATTACAAAAAAACCAAAATTTTGCAACAGAAAATTGAAACCGGAACAAAAGTGGGAAATGAAAAGTCCCCTCTGCAAATCAGGGGGGTATGCATCTCCCAATTACAAGTCAATTTACACATTTAACTAGCCTAAGAAATAAGATAATAAAATACTTGAACAAGAAACATTTTAACCTTCCCAGAACAAAAGCCGAATTACAGGAGATCAGCAACATTGGCTGGCAGCTCCTCAATTACCACATTATAGAATTTTTGTATGTCAAAAAGCATGCGGTCGTCATCTTTGGTAACAAAATTGATAGCAACACCCTTCCTCCCGAATCGCCCACTACGTCCAATACGGTGAAGGTAGTTCTCAGGCTGAGTCGGCAGATCATAGTTGATAACAAGAGAGACTTGCTGAACATCTATGCCACGGGCCAAGAGGTCAGTGGTAATGAGCACACGTGAAGAACCAGATCGGAATTCCCTCATGATGATATCTCTTGTATTCTGGTCCATGTCTCCATGTGTAGCAGATACGGTATGATCACGACTTCGCATTTTGTCAGTGAGCCAATCAACCTTACGCCTGGTGTTAACAAAGATGACACTCTGGGTGATGGCCAAAGTCTCATAAAGATCGCATAGAGTTTCTAGCTTCCATTCTTCCTTTTCAACATTAACATAGAATTGCTTGATACCCTCAAGGGTTAGCTCGTCACGTTTCACAAGAATACGGACGGGCTTATTCATAAACTTCCTTGTGATTTCAAGAGCCTCAGGTGGCATTGTTGCAGAGAATACACCAACTTGAATTTTAGGTGGCAAAAGCTGGAAGATATCATATATCTGAAAAGAACAAACTTCCGTTTTTGAAACAAAATATTCTGAACAATGAAAGGCAAAACCGACATTTCAGGCTAACTAATGGTAATATAATTCTAAGTACTACGACCAAAGAAAATAGCATGAACCAACAAGAAACAGAACGTTAAAATAATTAAGTCAAAGCAGTGATCAATAATGGCAATAGTCGTCGCATTTTGGAAGAATAATAGGCATATAGAGAATTACTGAAAAATAATGATACCGAGAGGCACAATACAGCGGATCAAAATTTCATTGTCTGAAAAGTAAAACTACAGAACAAAATAGAACTAGTAGAAATAAATGTAAGCTGAGACGAATATAGATATTGTGACTATATACAGCAAAAACCTCAGTTAGACAACAAACCAAGTTAAGGAAGCAGAAAGCAAAAGGCAGAGAGCTAAAAAAATAGACCTGATCCTTGAATCCTCTTGAAAGCATTTCATCTGCTTCATCCAACACAAATATCTTAATGTAGTCTGGGCGAAGTGACTGCCTCCGCAACATATCAAAGACACGACCCGGGGTACCAACCACAACATGAACTCCACTGGAAAGAATACGCTGGTCTTCACGAACACTGGTACCTCCAACACAAGCATGAACCTTGACACCAAGATAGTCACCTAGTGCTCGCATAACCTTCTCAATTTGTTGCGCAAGCTCACGAGTGGGTGCAAGAACCAAAGCCTGGCATTCAACCGTTCCATAGTCCAGCTGTTGGAGAATACCAGAGCAGAAAGTTGCTGTTTTCCCAGTACCAGATTGTGCCTGTTGAATTACATCAAGTCCCTTGCAAAAGGGAACAATCCCCCGCTGCTGAATAGCAGAGGGCTTCTCAAAACCTTGAAAGAATAAAGAAGAACTCACTAAGCTATACTGATTTCCAGACAGAACAGAAGAAAAAGTAGAATGATCAAGAATCTTATGCTGACAAACAATATTGGACTAATGAAATGCACAATCAAGATGTAGCACATGAAAACAGATTACATTTTGGTACATACAGCAACAGACTATACAAGCTGATTGGTGACAATTAACAAAGATGGCAATCTCACAGTTTCAAACTTGGCTTCACTAAGGAAAAAAGGATCAAGGACAACAACCATCATACTAAGCCCATTGTTGAAGTTGATTTTTAGAGAAGCTTTATTTTATTTTGTACAATGTGTGGTTGAAAATGAGTGTGGGAAAAAAGTGATTTTGAAAAAATCAGTTTAAAGAAATACAAAGTTGACGTACAAATGAAATGAAGTCACGGAATGATTACTTGCAGTTAGAGATGGCAACGGGACGGATTTGAGCACCCCCGCCCCACCCTATGCCCCGCCCCGTTTATTATTATTTTTTATTTTTTTTTCAGTTAACTATTTTATTTTTTATTTTTTTTTAATTTGTATTTAAATTTATTTTTTTTTATTCGTCACCGGGCGGATTCGGGGCGAGGGGGCGGGTTTTTTTGCCATCTCTACTTGCAATCGAGAATGGGTTTATCTTACTTTTTGGAAAAAAGTCAAGAGAAAAGACAGTGAGAATAGAGCAGATTTTGCATGTTATTTACCATAGGCGTAGATGCCCCTCAAAAGGTTTTCTTGCAAGCCCATTGCATCAAAACTATCATACACCTCATCATAACTTGCAAAGAATTCCTCGCCCTCAGCTCCAAGCCTGTACTCATTATAAATCAAATAAGAGTCCTATACCACCATCATAATGAACAATAGCATAAATAAAATCTGACATCAAGAATCCCAAGGTTAAGTTAAAAAACAGTTAGGTTGAAACACACTCTTCAAGCATAAATCCAGTAACCTGGATGATAAGATTTGTAACACAAAACTTACAACTCATTCATTTTGGAATCATATTGACGAGCATCAAATTGAGAACCTTCAGATGTCATTCCAGCCATGACTGCAGAAAGAGAATAAGGATACACCTCATCACAGGCAATCAACCATACATTAACAGTTTGACAAGGATAGATCATATAATGGAAACCAAAATCCCAGAAAGAATGTCATATTAAAATAAGAATGGAAGGTGTATCAACAAACAGGATGCATTTATTCACAAGTCAAGAGTAGAAAATGTCATCGCTTAACATAGAAAACAATAAAACATTTAATGTAGTTTGACATTGCTTGTGTTACATCCCTAGCAAATTTATGAGTAGTAATAATGTGCTAGGCTACAAAAGTTGAAGACCCTATAAGATAACTACCGAAATGCTCAACTTTCCTTAAATTAATCTGATAGGGAAACAGCAGTCGCTAAATGGCATCAAAGGCAAGAAAACTAATGCGTAGCTGTCAGAGCACCTGAGCAAGTATTACAATGGTTGTGATAGACTGCAGTAAAAGAAGTGCAGAAGTACCATGCACTCAAAAACTTCCATAATTGTCTAATAAAGCATATGTCATATAAACCAAAAGTCAATTGGTGTACAAACATGGTACTATAAATATTCCAATTCACAGGATAACATGAAGATGAAGAACAGCAGAAGAAGACGAACTTGTATGCATAACAGCTGGTCTGATTGAAGGATACAGTCAGTATCCAATATTTGCCACTTATGCATATTAATTATATGATACAAAATTGGCAATAGAATACTACCAAAAGACAATAAAATTACTTTGAGAAATTTTTTGAATTTATCAGTAACAGAGAGTGATAATCCACTGATTTTCACAGTGTTCAACCTCAAAAACCTCATTACTTTTTGGATTAATTACTACAGACATTGCGAGGGAAAAAAATCACTTATACAAACGAAAACCTCAAATCTCCGGTGACAATCATATATTCAATCATCCATTCAATTCAATCATTTTCTATCCAGATTACAAAACAAAAAACAGTTACATGAATCAGAACTACTTTTGATACGAGAACACTAAACAACCCGGTACGTTTAAAGAAAAAAAAAATCAAAAATCGAAATGAAAAAAAACAGAGAAAAGCTAAAATCTCTATATTCATTAAAAATATAAAAAGTGATCTAATTTTCTAAAAATTAAATAAATGGTAAAAATCGCAGATCTTCAAAACAAATAAAGCCAAAAACCAAATCCCTCCAAGTCTTAGAGCAGGACTCAATAAACAAGCTCTGTTTCATCACCGATTAATCACCAAAACAGTCAACATATTTTGTCCACATAAGCGCAGCGTAGAACTGATTTTACCTGTAAAAGTTAAAATTTTGATAAGGATCCGGAAAGGAGATTTTACTTAGTGAGTGATTAGGGTTTGCTTTTCGTGAATTATTCCGGAACTCCTTGGATCTACGCCGTGGAGTGATAAACAGAGCGACAAAGTGTTTTCTTAGGGATTTGGTTTTGCTGCCTTTTGTCCTGTTTTGATTTTGATGAATTTACGATTCTGCCTCTCTTCGTCTTTACGGAACGGCGTCGTTTGAAGTTTCGTTGGGTGGATGATTTTGTTGAGGGCATTGGTTTAGATTTAGGGTGTGTTTGAACCACATTATTTTGGAAGAATGTATTTTTTAATAGTAGATTGATTGAGAATGTGTGGTTGAAAAAGAAAGAAAAGTTATTGATGTGATAGAAAATATTATTTTATTAAAAAATGTGTGGTTGAAAATGAGTAGAAAAATGAAAAAGAAAATTTTAGCGCATGTTTGTTGCTCATCATTTCAACTAAAAAAAATTATTTTGGAAGAATGTATAATAGAATAGTAGATTGATAAAGAATGTGTGGTTGGAAAAAGAAGGAAAAGTCGTTGATGTGATCGAAAATATTATTTTATTGAAAAATGTGTGGTTTAAAATGAGTAGAAAAATGAAAAAGAAAATTTTAGCCCATGTTTGTTGCTCATCATTTCAACTAAAAAATGAGAATTGTTACCGTTATATTCAACATTGTGGGGCCCACCAAGAGAGAAACAAGTCAACAATGGTAGCTGTGGCACTGTGCAACGATCCAAATTCTTCTAAAATGGGCAAAAAAAGGAGAAACAAACAGGGGCTTAATGTGTATCAAACGGGGGCTTGATTGGTAATCATTATTTCAATTCTTTTTTCACATAATAAAATATTATACACATAAATTCAAAATTATTCTATATTTTTAAATCATATATTATCCTAAAAATCATTATTCAAAATATTATTATTTTTTAAATAATGACCATTAAACAGGGATTATTCGCACTGATTAGTCTATCTTGGGCCCAATGAGCCTATCACCAACCAAGTGTGAAAACGGAAAATTGGAGGTGAAGCTCAAAACTCTCTAAGCCTGTATCCAAAATACAAAGACCAAAAACAATTAGGTTTGATTTGATATAAAATTTGAGAAGTCAAAGGTTGCTTTTGAGATTCAAAAGCTGCTTTTAGATTTATTAACTAATTTTATAAAAATACTTCTTTTAATTAAGAGTTTTTAGACAAAATTAGAACAATGCCTCTTGTTACGGGCCTTCGAAATCCCTTCACTACGTCCATCCACCTCATACGTCACGTGTTTGATGAATTGATTTGACATTGTCTACGTGGCATCCGAACTGAATTCGTGACGGACGAAATGATTCCATTTATCCGAATTGAAACGCCATTGTCCCCCGCTCGATAGAAGAGCCGAACTCATCCACCATTCACGGTGGATGCAGAAGCCCGCACTCTGCATTCACTGCGCCTCAAAATTTGCATTGCCATACCTCTACCAAAATCTTATATGAGGGGATCTCTCCAAAGTCCTTGACTGATTGATTGGACGTGTGGTAGGCTATAAACGGTCAACTCAATTATTATGTCAGAAACCATTTAATACCCGCCAACCTATGGATTGACGCCTATGAAAGGATGATCCGTCCGAGATCCGAAGCCACGTGTCACCCTATCCCACGGTTCTCTTCTTCATTTCTTTAGTATAAATATCCCTACACTATAATGAAAAAGGGGTTCTCATTCTAATATTTGCATTCTAGTCTTTTGATTTAAAAAAAGTCTTTCACTATATTTACACACATTCTCAATTACGTCCCGATGACCACTTCACTATCGAGCACCACTCTCCGGTTGACTGAAATACTAACTTGCCTGTCTGAGTGCTCGCGATCGCTTCCACCCCCACCGGAAAAGGCAACGAGTGACTAATAGCGTGCAACCGTGCGCAAGAAGGATATTATGTAAAAACTTATTCAGTTAGCAACGTGTCGAAGCCATTTTTCTGGTCAACAGATGGCTCCGTCTATGGAAACTTATTGTAACTACGAGTATCCCGATATGAGGAAAAGCTTATTGGAATATTTGGTTGATATTCCCCCTTGAAAAAAGGATTTGTTCTTGAAGAAAAAACGAGTAGCTATAAATTAATTATGTATCATACGAGGAAAGAGAACTTGCAACTCTAAAATTGATAGCTCTAGCAACGAAGAAGTGAATCCGATCAGGGTAAGGGATGTCTCTGAAGAAGAGATCATCCAAAATAACGTCACGCATCAACGACCTCATCGTCGGTATCGCAGGGGTGGTAGAACTGCTGCACAGTTAACTGCTCAAGTGGCTCGCATGGTTATTAACATGAGGAATATTGCAACCCAAAATGCAGCCATGCAGGAGCTCATCATGCAAGTACAAAATCAAGGTGGCTTTCAATCTCGTCATAATCCTCTGCAGTCAACCCGCGACAGACGAACTGAAGCGGAGTCAAGCCGGAGACTCACCAAAGTCCACAAAAAGAGACTCCGGTTGAAAGAGAAGTCGGAATAGACACTTCCAACCACATTGTCACCCCAGCGACAACGCCCTTCCTCCAGATTATGAAGAACGACCTCAGAGGTCTGCTAATGTGTTTGATCGAATGCCTAGAAATAGGGATCAATCTACCCATCAAACAGCTCACCCACAAGAACGTGTGCAAAGCCAGGCAGTGTAGGCCCCTCTACCTAAGAATAGGCGAGAAAGGCGGAACTTAGTGGATTGGGAGAACCGAGATGGAACTTTACCGCATTCGCCTCGTCCTTTAGCAGATGGAGACGATTCCAATGAGTCGTGCGGGTCCTATGAGCTCGATGATGACGATGACAATCTCCCATTATCTAGGGAGCTCTGTAGCTTTCCTACGCCACATAACTTTGTTCCTCCCAAAATTCCAAAGTATGAGGGAAAAGGTGACCCAAAAAGCACACCAACAAGAACAATCACAAATGATTCTTCGAGGCGCTACGCCTACCCTGAAATGTAGGGCCTTTTACTTAACACTTAGTGGCGCAACTGAAGTGTGGTATAGAGGTTGGCACCTCTCAACCTCAAGAAGGCATATTTGAATCAGTACTATCAAGGAAGGAAGTAGATGCGCCAATTCTGCACCTCCAGGATATAAGGCAAGCGGTAGGGAAACTCTGAAAAGTTAACTCGCCCGTTTTACTGATGAGATCACATATTACGAACAAGTTACAGATGAAGAAGCCCTCTCATCTCTAAAGGAATGACTGAATATGAATACATTTTCTTGGAGGGATGTCCGGAGTAAAAACCCATTTACCTACGACGAACTGGTAGAGATGATAAAAGTCTAAATGTCAATGAAGAGATAATTGACCATCAGAATAGGAACATAGGTAGATCAATAGAAGGCCCACATTACAGATCGTGAGCCAGCAATAGACTCAGGCTGAACATGTAGTAGCTCCACTTTTGGACATGCGTTGGCTACAGCCACTGTGAATGTTGTACCAACATTGGTATAGCGACCGAGAAATTTTAAATGATATA
>CAIGRL010095821.1:0-18746 GCA_903798325.1 Fraxinus xanthoxyloides
CCAAAATTTTAAAACAATAATACCATATGTGCATCTGGTTTTATATTATTTTTTATATTGTTTTTCGTGTTGACACGATAATTTTTTTTTAAAAAAAATACTTTTCCACCCCTACACATTTTGAATTCCCACCCGATGAAATGTGCATTGAGGATATGTTTGAGCTCTATTATTTTGGTAAAGAATGCATTTTTAAATAGTAATTGATGGAGAATATGTGGTTAAAAATAAGATAAAATTTTGAATTTACGTGTAATATTATTTTATTAAAAAAGAGATATATATAGGATCAAACTTAACATAATTCATTTTCAAATTAGTGAAATAGCTTCCACTGACAGCTCGAGTGTATAAATGAGTAATGATACAGTTACACACTTAGTTTACATTCACTTTCACATCCCTCTCACATATGGGGAATCGCGGGCCCCACCCCCTATGTGAGAGGGATGTGAAACTAAATGTACACAAAGGTGTGTACATTTAGCATTTTTGTTATGCCATTGCCGAATCGTTGATGGCAAAACATAGGGTTAGATATCAAAGTTTACTTTGTAATTATTTCGGCGACAGTTTGGATCTTCGTGACCAATTATAGAATGTCCAGTGCAGTCTTTATTCATTTATCTGTTGTTACTTTCACTGCAGTTAGAGCTGCTAAGTACTGTCCGTAGTTTATGACAAGTGGATTCTTTATCATTTATCTGTTCTTACTTTCAGTGCAATCAGAGCTGCTGAGAACTGTGTATTCTATGTGGCTGAATGCTGATAGGCTTGGTATATCACTGATATCTGATTATGTTGAAATTTTTTGCAGTCGTTTCCTGCAATGCAGAGGACCATTTGCCAAGCGAAGGCATCCACTGGTGGACCCCACAGTAGTAGCTGAAATAAAAAGATGCCTCACTGAAGGAATTGAGTTTCAAGGCGAATTGTTAAATTTTAGAAAAGATGGATCCCCATTGATGAATAGATTGCGGATGACCCCAATATATGGTGACGATGATACAATAACACATATCATTGGCATACAGTACTTTACAGTAGCAAATCTTGATCTGGGCCCACTTCCGGGATCTTTAACAAAGAAATTTACCAAAGCTTCGGAGAAATTAAGATTTAATTCTTCTCGTGGAATAGTGTCAAATGGGAACCATAATTCTAGTTGTGGGGTTTGTGCATTAATGGAGTTAAGTGATGAAGTCCTTGTTCTAAAGATTCTTTCACGGTTGACTCCTAGAGATATTGCATCTGTTAGTTCTGTCTGTCGGCAGCTTTATGACCTTACAAAGAATGAAGATCTGTGGCGAATGGTCTGCCAGAATGCATGGGGTAGTGAAACAACTCGAGTATTAGAGATGGTGCCTGGTGCTAAACGATTGGGGTGGGGTAGATTGGCAAGAGAAATTACCACTCTTGAAGCAGCAGCATGGAGCAAGCTAACTGTTGGAGGTACCGTTGAACCCTCTCGCTGCAACTTCAGTGCGTGTGCTGTCGGGAATCGTGTGGTTCTGTTTGGTGGGGAGGGCGTTAACATGCAACCCATGAATGATACCTTCGTGCTGGATCTGAACTCCAGCAATCCTGAGTGGCAACATGTTGTAGTAGGCTCTCCACCTCCTGGGCGTTGGGGTCATACACTTTCTTGTGTCAATGGATCTCATCTTGTTTTGTTTGGAGGCTGTGGGAGGCAAGGCTTACTCAATGATGTTTTTGTGTTGGATTTGGATGCCAAACACCCTAAGTGGCGGGAAATCTCCAGTTTGGCTCCTCCACTTCCTAGATCTTGGCATAGCTCCTGCACCCTTGATGGGACGAAGCTGATAGTCTCTGGTGGTTGTGCAGATTCCGGGGTGCTTCTGAGCGACACCTTCCTTCTTGATCTTTCAATGGAGAAACCAGTGTGGCGAGAGATACCGGTAGCGTGGACTCCACCTTCTCGTTTGGGCCACACGCTATCTGTTTATGGTGGTAGAAAAATCTTGATGTTTGGCGGTCTTGCCAAAAGTGGTCCTCTACGGTTTCGGTCTAGCGACGTATTCACTATGGATCTGAGTGAGGATGAACCATGTTGGAGATCTGTAACTGGAAGTGGGATGCCCGGAGCTGGAAATCCAGGAGGTATAGCTCCGCCCCCTCGACTTGATCATGTGGCTGTGAGCCTCCCTGGTGGTAGAATCCTCATATTTGGTGGCTCTGTGGCTGGTCTTCACTCTGCATCCCAGGTTTATATACTTGATCCAACTGAAGAAAAGCCAACGTGGAGAATACTCAATGTACCAGGAGGGCCTCCAAGATTTGCCTGGGGGCACGGCACGTGCGTTGTTGGTGGCACGAGGGCTATAGTCCTTGGAGGTCAAACCGGGGAAGAGTGGATGCTGAGTGAACTTCATGAACTCTCTTTAGCAAGCTGTGATCTAATCTAAAAGGAAAAAAATTGAAAGATTCTGAAATTTGGCACATGATCCTGAGTAAACAATTCGCAGAGATTGTCCCTGCCAATCTGGGCTTGCTTAACATTTACTGTTGTAATATGGTGTACGGTCCAGCCACCGGCTGTACCTAAACTTGTTTCCTTAAGGCTCTTGGGAATACACGAGCTCATGGCGTGATCCCAGTTTAATTTTGTGAGTTTTGTATGAAATTTGTTCAATCATCAACACTTACTGTTTGCTCCTCTTGAGGCTGCTTGTACTTGGTAGAAATGTAGGTAACGATGTAGGTTAGTTTCCACTTTCCATCATGTATGGTCTCGTTGTTGTCCTCCATGTTCTGTAAGTCGATATTTGGGAAAATCACAAGAAACTAGCGGAAAAAAGTCACGTGTTGGGATGTCTGTACGAGTTTATTTGGTATATAATTTACCTTGTCATGTCTAATAACTATTCTTTTCCAAGATTGACAAGAGCTTATGGATTTTTTGACTAGGGATTGATTTTCTGATAGGGTGGAGAAACCTTGATCGAGCAATCCTCCACCTAATTCTCTAGTTTCATGTGTGTACGTAATTGGGTTGGGTTTTCTTGTAGTAATGACCTACTTTTGGTTCTTTAGCATCATTTTGACACGGGAAAACTTTATCTTGATAAGGTCACGTTTGATACGATGTACATGATAACATTGTATCTTACCGGGGCAATATTTCTTTTTAATTTTGAGGTACAAATCTGACTTATGCAAGGCACACGCATGGTGAGAGGACGGAACGTGCCGCCATTTGGGAGGAAGCAAGGGGTGAAAGCGGATGGTTGCCACGTGTTGGCAAGGAATGTTATGTCATTGTTTGACTACTATTATTTGAAAATCAATTTTTCTACATATAAAGTTTCAATCATATTTCATACAATAAAATATTTTGAACGTAAATCCAACTTTTCCTTACCTTTAATAATACACTCTTAAAAATTACTATTAAAAAAATTGTTTTCTCAAATAATGATTGTCAAACAGAGGCTGGTTGAATCTGACAAAATTTAGAAAGAAAATTAGGATTGAAGTATTGCTATTGTAATATTGAATATGGTTACACATGTTATAGAAAAAATCGCACAAATAGCCCCTAATATATAGGCTTGCAAATGATTCGATTATTTCATTCTTGGCAATAATTTCCTCATCCCCATTGATCTTGTGCGCAATGGTCCTACATGGAAGCATTATAAATTCTACGGAGGTCTAAAATCTTATTAAGCTATTTTTGCAATATATTTACCTATTCATTTATAATTTACACGTCGTATACTTTTATATTATATACTTAGTTACATGTCAATCATATAAAGATGATAAATAAAATCAGTTGATTCGAGACCTGCGGGTCCCAATTCCAATGGAGGCAACAAGTCCTCAACCTACCGTGTTGGTGTTCGGGTTCAGGTTTGGAGGTAAAATCCAATCCCATTTAGTGATATTTAAAAAGAAAAATTAAATTTCAAAGCAAAAAAAAATAAACAAAAATATTAAAAAGGGAAGAATTGAGTGCCCCTCCCACCGAACCTGTCGCGCCCTCGTGAGTCGTGGGAATAAAAAACCTTTGGGTGCCATATCTTTTCCTGTGTAATTTATAAGCCTTTAGAGTCACAATGCAACATTAGAAAATTCAGTCACTTTTAATTTAAATAATTAAATAATGAATGCTAATAAACATTCATATAAGAAGTCTTATGCACGAAAACGGTCACCCGATTAGTGTTATTAAAATAAACGATCATCATAATAAATTACTAGTTATTGAAAAAAAGTTCACAAATCCGTCATTCATTTTTCTCTAACCTTATAGTCTTATGAATTTTTTCCCAACTAATTGAGTTTGACGGATGAGATAATGGTTTGATTTGTCACTTAACGAACATCACATTAAATTTTACATTATTTTCATTAACCGTGTGGTCAATAGTGAAATTATTATAAATGTTATAAGCCTATGTTTGGAAGAAATTAAAATCTAGTTTTAATTTAAATCAAAGTCAATAATTAATTTTAATAATATTTCATCAACTTCTATCAAAATTTACTAAAAATATGATTTTAACCCCCTCCCACATCCCCAACGAATAGGGGCTAACTAAATAGGCAAGACAATTTTTAGCGACCTATGTGAGTTTTCTCACAAACTTTAGTGACCATTGTTGTAATTAACTCAATTGGAGTCCTAGAAAAGAGTTCGAGTCCACACATATAGCAGTGTTCGCTTGTTGCTATCAAACAGAAGCAACGTTGGCAAATAAACAAATAAATGAACCACATTTGGTAGGTAACGTGGGAAGTACGAATTTGAAATTGAAAGACAATAATATTGAAATATTCGTTTAATATATCAAAATTGTGCATGATTTTATGAGAATATAGTTCTAAAAATAATTATAAGATGTAAAATATTAACTTTATCAAAATCTACTAAAAATCCGAATTTAATCCCCACCAAGTAGGGGCCAACTAAATAGGCAAGACATTTTTTTAGTGACCTATGTGAATCTTTTCACAAACTTTAGTGACCATTCTTGTAATTAACTCAATTGAAGTCCTAGAAAAGAGTTCAAGTCCACACGAAAAACGTTGGTGGCTTGTTGCTATCAAACATAAGCAACGTTGGCAAAGAAACAAATAAATTAACCACATTTGGTAGGTGTACCAATTTGAAATTCAACGGCAAAATTGTGAATAGTTTTACATTGTAGAACTATTCTTAAAACTTTATCCTCGTAAAATCATGCACATTTTTTATTTATTAAACGAATATTTAAACAATATCTTCGTACTGGCAAGTAAAACATTTATTTTTCTCTTAAATCAGGTTCCTCTCGTATCTCTTCCTTCTTTTTGTTGGCCTCTCTTTTTCTTGTACAATTTCAAATTAGGAAATTTTGGAGCTGCTCCATAGTAGGAGATTGGGAAGAAAGGGAAAAGAGACTTAAAATGTTTTGTATTTTTACATCTTAAAATGAAAATGAAAAATTTAAGTCCTTGTTTGTTTTCCATTTTTTGCCTAATTTTGCCGTTGTTTGGTTTGGATTAAAACTCAATTAAAATATGAAATTAGAGTTAATAATTAATTTTAACCACATATTTTATGAGTTTCACAACTTTTCAACCATATATTTCATCAGCTTCTATTAAAATCTATTAAAAATACGATTTCAATCCCCACCAAATAGGGGCTAACTAAATAGGCAAGACATTTTTTTCAGTGACCTATGTGAAATTTTACACAAACTTTAGTGACCATTGATGTAATTAACTCAATGGAAATCCAAAACAAGAGTTCAAGTCCACACATACAGCGTTGTTGCTATCAAACAGAAGCAATTAGCAACGTTGGCAAAGAAAAATAAACGAACCGCGTTTGGCAGTTAACGTGGGAATTACGAATTTGAAATTGAAAGGCAAAATTGTGAATAGCTTTTTTTACATTTTAGAACAATTTTTAAAACTTTAATTTTCATAA
Source organism: Fraxinus xanthoxyloides (assembly GCA_903798325.1). Classification (NCBI taxonomy): domain Eukaryota; kingdom Viridiplantae; phylum Streptophyta; class Magnoliopsida; order Lamiales; family Oleaceae; genus Fraxinus; species Fraxinus xanthoxyloides. The sequence continues at coordinate 5,945 of CAIGRL010095821.1, forward strand.
AATAATTCAAAACTTTAATATATTAAATGAATATTTCAACGATATCTTCGCACTGGCAAGTAAAATATCTATTTTTTTTTCTCTTAAACGAGGTTCATCTCGTCTCGCTTCCTCTCTTTGTTGGCTTCACTTTTTTTGTGCAACTCCAACTCAAGAAATTTTCAAGCTGCTCCATTGTAGGAGATTGTGACGAAAGGGAAAAGAGGCTTAAAATGTTTTACTTTTTTTTTTTTTTTTTACATCTTAAAATGAAAATGAAAAATTTAAGCCCTTGTTATTTTGCCTCATTTGGTCCATGTTTGGTTTGTATTAAAATTTAATTAAAATCTCGAGTCAACGTCAATAATTAATTTTAATCACACATTTCATCAATTTTTATCAAAATTTACAAAAATTATGATGTTATGTCTATCAAATAATGGGAAACAGACTGGCTGCATGAGAAATGCTCCCAAATGGCCTAGGTATTTAGTCCCTGTTTGATAATCTAAGTTAAATCAATAATTAATTTTAATTATATATTTTATATTTTATGAAATTCACAATTTTTATTCACATATTTAATTATTTTTTATCAAAATTTACTAAAAAATTAATTTTAATCCCTACCTACCGACAACAGTTTAGTCACCAAAAATCTCTCTGCGCCAATGCAACCAAACAGGGCCTTAGTCTCAATTCTGCTTTCGTCAATAACAATGAATCTCGTTCAGGCTTCACAATTTACACATTTCACATGAACACCTTCTTCTTTGTCTACTTCTGTTACAGAGAGAAATAGAGTTTTTGATTTCGTCCCCATAGAAAAGAGGGCGTTGTGTGCGTGAGAGGTAGAGCCGTTTCTTGGGGTTTCTGAGAGATTAATGAAAAAATGGAGTCTGCGCTTATTTGGTCGTTTCAGAAGCCTCCATCTTCACTTCATTTTCCAGCCACTGCTGAACTATATTCACTCCCCACTGGTATGTGTGTAACTATGAACTACACACAACAACAACAATTCTTGGCAATTCTTATAAGTTCTGGGCTTTACTCTGTAATGTGTACCTTATTTTTCTCTGATTAAAGGTTTGTTTTTAATAATTTTATTCGCCGAGTTAATGTTACATAATACTACATGGGTTCTATTTATTTCTCAGAAAGAATGTAAATTTTCCTGCTTTTCTGTTTTTTATCCAGTGGTCTCATGTGAATTTCTGCTAATGTTTCTTATGTTCATGTTCATTTTATTTATTCAATTTTCTTGTGTCCTTTAATTTTAATCATCCCGTGCTATGCATATATTTTGTAAATATGTGTACATAATATTGGTGTAATTGACAGATGCATGTTTGTTTCTGGAATGGGCTCTAGAAATCAATCCTTTTAATGCTCAATATGTCGAAAAATTATAGGTTATCGTGTAGAAGCTCAATATTGTAAGTGCAAAGCGTTGAGAAACCCAGAAAATAACTATGTCATACCCATGAGATTACAGTTGCACAGGCAGCTTGCAACGCAGCAGTTTGTTAGAAATAATATTAAAAGAATAGTTGCATTAAGTCCAAGATGCAGATCAAAGTATCTGGTGAATGCAACTTCTGAACACTCTCTTGAATCCGAACCTTCCAAGAGCCGTGGGAGATCAATTCAACATGCATTAGATGCTTTCTACAGGTTTTCACGGCCTCACACAGTAATAGGAACGGTTAGGTTCAATATTCTAGTCAATTATATTTTTTTCCTTTCTGAAGTTATAGATTACACTTGTTTTTCTGAAGAAAAGGGAAATTTACTGCAATTCATTTCTGTGCAGGCATTGAGCATCATTTCAGTTTCTCTCCTTGCAGTCAAAAATCTCTCAGATTTTTCTCCATTATTTATCACTGGGGTGCTAGAGGTATGGAAAAGTTTGGGTCAGTTAATTGGAAGTGAAGTTGGTTGATGCTATATTTATGAAAATAATATTTTTATTGCAGGCCATTGCTGCAGCCCTGTTGATGAACATATACATAGTGGGTTTGAATCAGCTGTCTGACATTGAAATAGATAAGGTTAGCATGTGAAATTACTGTAGTTGTTGTCTTTGTATGAAGAAACTCGGAAAATTATGTGTCAGTTTATAAATTGTTTTGTAAACGGAAAATTTAGTAGCAACAAATATACTTCTTCCTGAAGATTTTCTTACATTACTAGAAGTGTACAGTTTTCAAATTTGAAGAGTAAAATTAAATGTTTTAGCATTTCTGGTGCAGAACAAACTTACCTACTGAACATCAGTTATGTTTTTCATGCACGTAAGTTGAACAGTGTTGATTGTTTCTATTTGTTGAACCTGTTCGAGTGGATGATAAATAGTAATCTTGTCATATGTTTTGACTTTTTAGAATGGGTGAGCTCAAATACGACGAGTTCTGCTTTTCATTTTTGAAGCCGAATACTACTCCATAACCCAATTTAGGAGTCAAAATGACAATTATCTGAGATAAGACCTAGGATCTGAGGTTGAAATGACAGTTATACAATTAATGGCAGCAGATATTTGGATCTACTAGGCTTGTGCAATTTAGAATCTAACCATAACTAGTAATATAGGGTCTGTGCCAATGAGGTCATATATTCCTCCCAAGTATGCTACTTCTGTCCCTGATATGGGCTGTCCTCTTAAAATGGAAGATTGAAATCTTTGTGAAAATGGACTATTGTTTTACGTTTTTAAAGAAACTTCCCTTGTCAAAAATTTATAGGTCAGACGACTGAGGTTTAATTCTGTCCTTCCATGCAGTATCGCCTTTCATTACACAAAGTAATGGAGTTCATCTGTTCATGTATTATGATCAGGTGAAGAATACTAGTCATTATGTGTGTATTTCCTTTATGAACTGAAGAAGCGGATATTATGTAAAATCTGGTGTTAGTGACTGCTTTTCAACTTTATCACCTTGTTAAGTTTCTAAATATTTTTTGGTGTAGATATCAAGATATGGGATACTTACAGCTGTCCGATACTAGGGAAATTATGTATCAATTGTCATTTTTTTCCTATTAACTTTTGCATCTATTAGTATAAGAAATTTCTGTGGTGTTTCTCAGGTAAACAAGCCATATCTTCCATTGGCATCGGGAGAATATTCAGTTACAACTGGAGTGATGATTGTGTCATCTTTTGCCATGTTGGTAAGTCGAAGAGATTTCATTGGGTTTGGGTACACTAACATTTGGAAGTTGTATTTAGTAAAAAAATAAAAATAACTAATATAATATACTGTTACCAAAAACTATTTTACTTATACTGTAGTACATGTTGATGGAGAAAATAACATATATAATGATGGAAAAGAAAACATCTGCGTAAGATCAGGGACAGTGGGAAATGGATGGGTTCATCATATTTATGGGCAAGGGACCAAGACTTGTACAAAACTATGAAAGTAGGAAATGTTAAATATTAGCCTGTCTTCAAATTTGGTAAGTTTAGACATTCAATTTGATGAGGGTAGGTTCAACGAAGTAGGAAAACCAATCAGAGAAATTCTGGATATCTGAATTCATTTGTGTATTATTTAAGTAGAAGAATAGCCAATTAAAAATGGATAGGAAACTATATGATTTATTTTTGTGTGAGACTATGACTTGTATGTTCTATGTAAAAACTCAGTCATGGTTATCGCTTGACTTACAAAGATCTTTCTCTTCTATTTGACAGAGTTTTTTGCTTGGATGGATTGTTGGTTCGTGGCCATTATTTTGGGCTCTTTTCATCAGTTTTGTACTTGGAACTGCATATTCCATCAACGTGAGTTCATTCTTTCATAGACACCAGTTTTATTCGTCACGTCGTTGGACAGAACAATTTATTACAATATGTTGTCCTAATAAAAAATATGAAACTGATGATTCCCCACTAGTCTTGTATTATATGTCGTCATCCCTGCAAGGATATGACATGTTGGATAAGCAGTGGTTATCCTTCTGAACGTTTTACTGATGCTGGAAAACTATATTCTTGGTTTGCACACTCTCAAACTTCAAAAGGAAAATGTTGTTGTATTACTCTCGAGGAATCCAATGTATTCAGCTAAAGGTAGAAAAATTAAAGAACATTCTATGGCAATTTGGTGAGATTCTATGTGTAAATTGTAATTAAAAAGAATAGTATCGCTGCTATTTTGTGCTCATTGGCACAGATTGCAGGGGAGGTGAATTATTGTAACCCTTGTGCTAGATTGCACCGTCTATTTCAACCGATAAACGATTACTCAAAACACGGAAAAAAGATTGTGATTTCTAATTGGTTCATGGAGTTGGTTGCGAACATGATCTCTCTTTCTGCTATTTTAGACTATTTATTTATCCCATGTTTGAGCCCCATTTTTCTAGAACTCATTTTTTCTCTAAATTAGTTTCAACCACACATTCTCCCAATAAAATAACTCTATACTTAAAACTCAATTTTTATTTTTTTTTGTACTTTCTTTTAAATTAGTCTATAAAAGTCTATCATAGTTTGAAAGTCTTTAAAAGTGATAGAAGTTTATAATTCTGTAAAATCTACAAAATTCAATGAAAGTCGATGAACTCTACAAAACCCAGTCAAAAAGTCTAGATTATGGAGATGTAGAGGGCTATACCTATCACAACCTTGCTGTTATTAGTGTCATTTCAGGCTTACCATATAAAAAGTTCGCAAATCAAGATTACTCGTGTATATATACCATTTTGGATGGAATCTTTGATATCTCAATTCATCTTTATCATGATAGTGATGCTCAAGTTAGATATAATGCCACATTCATTTCTCAGTGATACTGAATACTTTTGTACCTTTTCAGCTACCATTTTTGAGATGGAAGAGATTTGCATTTGTTGCAGCAATGTGCATCTTGGCTGTACGAGCGGTGATTGTTCAAATAGCCTTTTATCTGCACATCCAGGTGTTTAATTTTTCTATAACTTGATGTATCTTTATTATATGATATTTGATTTAAATAAATATGGTATGATTGTTTAAAAAGATCATTGACTGCATGCTTATCACTGTTGTGTCTATGATTTTAGGAAAATGATGTCCAAAGGCTTGTTCAGAATTTTTGTCTATATTACTGACTTGTGAACTCTGACTTAATATTTTTGTAGAATACACTGATTGTGGTAATTTATAAGTACAACAGATATCGTTTCAGACAACTATAATAGGACAGTATTGGGATTCTATGTGATAGGAAGATTCATATAGGGAATGATTAAACTTGCTGCTTTGTAGTTTCGAGTGTTGGGCTGTTAAATGATTGTTTATAAGATGAATGTAGAAGAAACTATGATGCTGAAGTGGATGCATAATCATATTAAATAGGTAAGATAAAAAATAAGAATATACGTCAAGAAGTGGAGGTGGCATTGATTGTGGTAATTTAAGAAAATGATATTCTAATGGTATAGGCATGTTTTGCATCAATCTAGAAAGGTTCAAGAAGAGTGATTAGCTAGAGCAAGTTAGAAGAGAGATCGATAGATCAAAACTAACATGACATGTATAGTTGTTAAGGATTTAGTTGCTTTAAAACACATCTAGTAATGAACTAAATAGGAATGATGAAAACGATTCATGTTTCTAATTCCAAATTTTATTGGAGATGAGACTTAGTTTTTTGCTATTATTAGTTACCATGTGAATATACTTCTGACTTCTCTGAAGCACGGACAATTCAACTAGGGTAGCGTATCCGACGTGTCGGATAGCGATACTCCTCAGACACTCCGTCATAATCATTTTTTTATAAAAAAATATTATATATTTTTAACTCAAAATTATTATTAAATAACAAATAGGTACTCATATTTAAAAGATTTCAAACACTCTGCAGAAGAAATGAACACAACAAGGAAGATACCAACACCTAAATGATGTGAAATACTATTTGATATTTTGTTATAGGAGAACTTCGACTATAATAGCTAGATAGATGGCAGGAATTACAGAGATTTACTGCTATGTAAATGTACACAGCAACAAAGAAATGAATAAATGGTATTTGGCTTTTCGAGAGAGCCAATTCTCTCCCCCCAAAACTATACTCAATTTCCCCTCCCTTCATTCTTCTTTCCCCCCTTATTTATAGACTATGTGATCCCCATACTGTGCTCTAAGTGCCTGTATAACTAGCCTGTGAATTGTTGTAACAATAGACCATGTGATTTGTTGTAACTGACTAGCTTATTTCCCTTCCCGCCCCTGCTGCCCCCTGTGCTCTCTACATACACAATTTGAATTGAGTTGGTGTTCTATCAGTTTCACCCTTGTTACATTTTTACCCCCAATCTCTTTTTGTAAGACTTTTAACCTCAACGGACGCAAATGGTATGCATGCTGCTCAGTGAGTTGTGCATGTGATACTCTAAAGAAGGGCAAAAAGACAATGGTTGTGGAAGTGATGTGGATGTTGGCAAGAGGTTTTGGAGCTTTGGGGTGGGTGAAGGGGACAGGGCTGGGCTGGGTTGAAGAAGGCACTTTTGATTCTTTTTAATTTCATTTTTTTTAATATATTTTTTGTACTTTGTTTATTTATTTATTAGTAATATAGACAAAATTATCTTTTTGTCATTCTTTAGAATATCGCTTGCACTGCCCACAGCCATGCGTGCATAACACTTGCGTCTGCTAACGGCAAAGACTCATGGAATCAGTCATCGATAACAAATAGCATTAATTGATGAAAGGTTGAAGTTAAAAGTCTTACAAAAAAAGGTTGGGGTAAAGTGTAACGAGGTTTAAAGGTTGGGGATGAAACGTATAATTTAGCTAAAAATTGAATAGGATCGCAGTTCTAACCTTTGAGGGTGAAAATTTCTATTTACAATTTATTGTAGCCTCAATAAGAGGTTGGGGAGGGATTCCTCATTTCTTGTGGTATGTTTGATTATGATCTATATTGCTGCTATTTCTTCACTTAGGTACTAATGTATTTTACAATTTTCAGATGCATGTTTATGGAAGACCAGCTGTCTTTTCAAAGTCTGTGATTTTTGCAACTGCCTTCATGAGCTTCTTCTCAGTCGTCATAGCGTTATTTAAGGTAAACTACGTTTCTTTCACACTGAACATGTTTACCTTATGAAATTTAATTAAATCTATGGAAGCAGGATTTTCTTATTGCATGCAGTGTATGTGTAAATTTATACCATGAATGCAAACCTAATATGAGTAGGGTATTGCTCTATATTTGTAATTACATATGATGAATGGAAGTGGGTGCTTTGTAGAGTACAGTGTGTTAAATTACTCCGAATATAACTGCCGAACAAAGAAGTCAGACTAAAGAGTTACAATATCTTTTTGAGCAATCCAGACTTCATACTGAATTGTGGAACAATAACAATGACCAAGCTTCTAAAATCTCATTGACTGATGTACCCTGAAGTATTTGTACACTCATTTCCCTCATTTGAGTTGAGTTGAGCATTAAACTTAAATGAATAAATATATTCATTCTCTAATAGTTTAAACCTTTAGATGAAGTGGGTTTAACACGGTCTAAGAGTAGGCAAGGTTTCAAGTCTGCTGCCATTCATTTATGAAAATTAGGCATGCCTTTGTTGAACTTGAATTAATCCAGCTTGCACATGCAGGGATGCATGAAGACTAAATTTAAGTAAATTGTCCTCTCTAAAAGCTTAATCTTTTAAATGAGGTGGTTCAAGAGGTCAAACACTTAAACATGGACTAGTGCGGGTTTCTTTATCTCATGAGTGGCCAGTTTTCAATTTCATCAACAAAGGTCATAATTGAATCAATGTAGATTAATAATTTCAGCTAGTTTCTAGACCAACAACCTTGGGCATTTGTAATGGTTGATTCTCTTATCCATCAGATTGTTAAGTTTGGTCCGTAGCTTTTATGTTTGCAGTTTTAGTGTGTTATGTTTTGATGTCTATGATAGTGTGAAGTGAATGAAGATGGTTGGAGCGAACTGCTTTTCATGCATCAATTGCCCTCTTTATTCTTAAATGAACTACATTTTCTTTGAGACATAGGAGATATAATTCGAAGAATAATTATCTTGTCATAATCTTAGTTTTTCTTTTTTAAGTTTCTCAACGTTTATTTTGCATTAATAATTATATATTTTATCTTAAACTTTGTGCAAATGCATGGAGGGGGATTGTCACATGGAAAGGTAAAGTTGGAAAACAAAATAACATCCAGACACTAATGTCAGCGCAGAGTAGTCTAATTCAATACTCAAATTCGGACTATATTATAAATTACAATAGAGTTCAACAACGTAGAAATTTAGCATTCAAATTAAGGTTTCATTATTGAACACCATCTAAGTCTATCTAGCTGAAAAGTTCAAACTGTTTTTGGTATTTTTGACTTCCAGGAAAAACGAAGTTAATGTACAGAGCCATCATGAGTTCTATGAAATCTTTTAACCATATCACGTTACTGTTGGGTGATTCAAAACCCAACTATCAAATAAACTTTTCGCTGGAGAGATAATAATATCTTAACCAAAACTGATATAAAAAAAATCATGAAAAATCAGATAAATTTACCTATATATTTTATGGGCAATATGTCCCTCCTTTACTTGATTGTGCTTATGTGAAGTATTGCATCTAGAGAAATTTGTTTATTCTTGACATTAAAGATTGATTTTGCAGGATATACCTGATATTGCTGGGGACAAGATATATGGCATTAGATCTTTTACCGTTCGATTGGGCCAGCAGCGGGTTAGTTACCAGTTAATGTCAAATTCAATTCTAGCACAAGCTTCTGTACTGTGTATTTTCTCTGATTGCACTGAGTCATTTTTGCAGGTCTTTTGGATTTGTATTTCGCTTCTTGAGATGGCTTATCTTGTTGCTTTGTCAGTGGGAGTAACATCAACCTGCATCTGGAGCAAATGGATAACGGTAATCTACTCTTCTTCGAATATTGTACATATTCACAATAAAGGGTTGTTGCATTCAATTTGCAGAGAAACTGCAATGACATGTTTGGTAAGGTGGATTGTATGACACTTGCCAATATTAAAGAAGTAGGAGAAAAATCTTTTAAAAAGAAGCTAAAATCTTGTTCAATATATTATCCAATCCGGTCTAGTATTGCATATGATATATGGTTCAAGATTTAGGCATTCAGAATATGATGTAGCATGTAACGTACGAATAGAAAGAGAAGAAATTTATTGTAGACTGAACTTTGAAGGAGTAACTCTTCGTATTCGATGATGCAATAGTCTTCCAGAACAATTTAAGCCAATTGTTTGTATTTTCCCGAAATCAAGATGTAAAGATAATATTAACAAAATAATGTGCAAAAAAATTAGAAATTTTTTAATAAATGCAGACGTTGAGACTAGTATCTCATCTAGCGCTCGGAATACTTTTTACCAAAATCAAAAGCTACTGCTAGATGGGCACGCTCGGCATCTGAGCATTATGCACAGTGTACCAAGAATAAGAAACAAGAACACATGCACTAAAGCTAGTTTATACATTTAACGGCAGGCATCTGTTTAAAATTTAAACCATTTCTTTGCATTTGTTTAGGTTATTGGTCATATTGTGTTGGCTTCATTACTTTGGAATCGCGCCAATTCAGTTGATTTGAAGAGCAAGACTGCAATAACATCCTTTTACATGTTCATATGGAAGGTAATTTATTTACTGGATACAATGCAATAACTTGAATTCTGCACTCATAGAAGAAACTTATTTTTGGCACTTGTTCTTTTATAAACAGTTTATGATAGAATTTTATTTGCTCTTACATCATATGTATACCATATCTCATCATTTAGGATTTAGCGTGTGTATTACACTTTCACGAGATCTTGCTTATGATTATTATGTATAATCGACTCTTGAAGTCCATTATCAACTTGACACCTGCTTAATCACATATTTTAGACGTATTTTTTTCTAAACTATACTCTCTGATGCTTGCACTTTTGAGTTCAGTATAATGTGACATTTTGTCAGAGTAACTTACAAATACACCTGCTCGCCCACCCCCATAATCTCTCCTGGGGGTGGAGAGCAAGCACCAAATAACTTTCATTTGACTAATTTGTTGAATCATCTGTAACATTATTATTCTGTTGTGCAGCTCTTTTACGCGGAGTACCTGCTAATACCTCTTGTGAGGTAAATGTATGGCACTCGTAAAAAGTGGCCTGCAGTTTCTCTTTGGCAGGGATTGAGTTGTTTCGATCAGACAATGCATTACAATCTCCAAACCCGATTTTTTTATCTGGTTCCTTTGCTAATTTGGAATTTAGAACACATGACATTATCTCATGTGATTCTTGATGGTCTATGATGTACGAGGAGCACGTAGCTCTGTGTTCTGTTTGAAGCATTTGTGATTGTAACAAGATCATGAATTTGAGCTTATATGACACCTTCAAATAAATGGATATGGGTGTCAAATAGGACTGAGTCGTTCCCTTATTTATTTATTTATTTTATTATTTTTTATTTTTAGGATGGTTGTTTAATACTTTAATTTAAGCTTTTGTTTTCAACGTTCGTGAATTTTCTTCTTTAAAAAAAAAAAGGAAAAATGAGCCGGCTCAGTCGCTCTCCTGGCCCTTTGAATTCCTAATGGATGAGTTGAAAACAAGTTCATTGACCTAGACGGTTCAATGGGAAACCAAGAAGGCCATGGCCTAGGTTGGGGACCTCCATGGCTCTTCAAAGATATTAACATGTATGGAGCATAGTTTTTTAAGAATATTTTGTCACGTAGACTTAGCTTTCACATTAATGGTGAATGACAAGTCTACATATTAGCTTTGAATTCGTCTTGCTTAATATTGCTCTCATGTTTGAAGTACCAGGGTTGCTCGTCCAAGGTATATTCAAGTGGCAAAGATGATGTAAAGCGTGTTCGACCAGTCCCAAATAAAATAAAATAAAATAAAAATTCTAGAAACTGGTTACCATGCAAATATAAGGATTTGTTTGCAACACACCTGTACGCTTGAAGATGTATGAAAAGGGCAGGACAAGTTGACAATTTTGATATAATCTTACTCCCAAAGATCGTATGAACCCATAATTGATTGAAAGTACTAAACAAAATGGGGGGATGATAGTGCCATGTGTGACCTTGGCAGGTATATGACGATTTCATTACGACAATAGAGAAAATTCTACTTTGCACACTTGTATGTGAAGTTAACTTCTTCAGTATTTGTCGTCAGATTATCGGATCAAGATTTTTTTTCGTATTTCTTGTTAATCCTCTCCCATTCAACTCGTTAGTAATTTTTCATAAAGTTGAGGCCTAATTTCAAAAGGCACTATCAATGGGAGTAGACAATTGAACCGAATATGGAGAAAAATATTGTCACTTGACCAGGGATGGGTAGAAACATCTGCAGCCTTGATAAAATCAAAGAATGATGGTTTTTTTTAATGGCAATAATACACACAAAAGTCCTAGTCCTTGTCACGAGTCACGAATTGTGTACAAATCCAATTCTCTCACATTTGGTGGCCTAATTTCCATCTTTGCTAGGGTAGAAAGTTGAAGGTGGGACCATAGATTTTGGCTCAATTTATACGGAGACCACACTTTTTCTGGCAAAAGTGCCCTCAAAAAGTGAAAGGTGCCCACAAGTGGAAGCATAGTGTTCTAATATAACACAAGATAGCATGATGGGTTTGGGCCGGTGGTTCCGTCCCTTGTGTGCATAGTGCAATCCTACGTGTTGGTCCCCCACTATATAACATCGCCATGGTGACTGTATCTTGCTTTGGATGTGTTTGAACCACATTATTTTGGAAGAATATATTCTGAAATAATAGATTTAGTGAAGAATGTGTGGTTAAGAAAAAAAAGTTATTAATGTGATGGAAAATATTATTTTATTAAAGAATGTGTGGTTGAAAATGAGGAGAATAATGATAATGAAATTTTTAATGTGTATCAACATGCCTCAATTTCCCAGATATATCTATAATGTGTATTTAGTTTCAATTTTGCTCTTCTAGGTGATAAAGCAAGTATAACTAGCCAAGATGGTGAATTGATTTTTGAAAACTTTTTCTAAGAATTAATTTAAATTCAAACAATTAAAGACTAAATAGATTAATTCAAATAATACGTACAAATATAAAAGGGAGAGATGATGCAAACGATATAATTGTGGAGGTTTGAGCCAAAGCAATGATTTATGCCTCCGTTACCAAGCTCTTCGACACGAGCAATGCATTTTCACTATATTGATTGACTTATGGTACAATGCAAATGCTTCAGGTGATTTATAAATAAGGAGTACCGATCCTTATATAATGTTGAACTTTATGAGACATCAACACGACATGCTATTAAGATTTAACGGACCTCAATATGACTCACACTATTGAGTTTTACGGGACCTCAATATGACTCACACGGTGACTTACAAAAATGAGCATTGATCGTTATACAATGTTGATCTTTAAAGGATTTCAACAAAGTGGTTTTACAATAAAATTCATCTCTTGATAAATAATACAAACAAATTAAGTATTAAGAGATGATAACACTTCAATAAATAGTAATAAACTATGATGCTCAGACTCAAGTACTTGCGTCGGGTAGGGATACGTATCTAATTGTTGGATCTTTTATTTTCTAAAATGTAGGATGTGGGGACATAACTAAAAAGAGTCTAAATTTCGGATACGAGTATGTGGGTACGTCTTTCAAACTTCAATTTTTTTAACTAATTCAGGATGTCATTTTGAATAGACCAAAATTAATTATTACAATGAAGGAAATGAATATTTAATAAGGAGTTAAAATGAATAAAATAGAATTTTGGGG
>CAIGRL010095850.1:0-12515 GCA_903798325.1 Fraxinus xanthoxyloides
CACTCACGGTACCAAACCTTTCAAAAATATGTACTGGAGGTCCGAATGAACGGTTTCCGTCCAGTTGACCAAAAAAGTCAAAATTAACTAAATTCATTAACCAACAACAGTGCCGACACACCGTCGGCACCTCCACCACCTCTGTGCCGGCACAAACCCGTGAACCCACACCCCACAATATCCACCATGTCTTCCTCGAATTCTCCTCAAACCCGTGAACCCAAACCCGAATCTATAGAGAATTCCCACAATGAATTTACAGATAAAGCCACTCCTGCATCTTCCCTCAATTTCTACCATTCCCATTTTACCAAGAACTCCCAGAAAAGAAAGGAGAAAAATCCCACTTTTTTGATATGTTTCCTTATTTTTTTTTTTTTAGAATCCTATTTCAAGAATGGTTCAAGAGACGGAAGAAAAATCCCCTTTTTTTTGGAGCTATGCTTCATGATTTTCTCTCCATAACATACCCAAAACTACCATTATCTTCATTTCCTTCAAATCCCACTTTTGATTTACCTAGAACCTTCAGATTCCCCAAGTGGAAGATTTTTCTAAGCAATCTTTCATCGATAATGACAATTCCAAGTCAATCGATTTGTTTCTGCAAAACAATTCGTTTGCAGATTTCATGAGGTTCAAGAGAGGTGATCATGGGCAGCTGCAGACTNTTTTTTTTTTTAGAATCCTATTTCAAGAATGGTTCAAGAGACGGAATAAAAATCCCCTTTTTTTTGTAGCTATGCTTCATGATTTTCTCTCCATAACATACCCAAAACTACCATTATCTTCATTTCCTTCAAATCCCACTTTTGATTTACCTAGAACCTTCAGATTCCCCAAGTGGAAGATTTTTCTAAGCAATCTTTCATCGATAATGACAATTCCAAGTCAATCGATTTGTTTCTGCAAAACAATTCGTTTGCAGATTTCATGAGGTTCAAGAGAGGTGATCATGGGCAGCTGCAGACTGCTGTTGTTAGCTACCGCAAGAAGTTCCCTTGGTCCCTTCTTCAACCATTTCTTCAGGTAGATTTTCCTTTTTAACAATTTTGTGCATTTGGGATATGTAAGGATGCTCCTTTTCATTTATTTTAACATGGGTTTCTTGTTTTTGTGCTTGCGCAGGTGGATTTGGTCTCAACAATTCACATCGCCGATAAGAAGTCAAGGTAAAGAGGTGGTGGAGGTGCCGGCGGTGTGTCGGCACTGTTGTTGGCTGGAGAAGAGAAGGGGTGGGGTGGGCGGCTAGCCCTTATATTTCTTTTTGTTATAATTATTTTAAATGTAAAATACAAAGTTACCATTTTGTCCTTAATGAATTTGGTCAATTTTGACTTTTTTGGTCAACTAGACGGAAACCGTCCATTCAGATCTCTGGTGCATATTTTTGAAAGGTTTGGTATCGTGGGTGGTTCAAAACAAAGGTTGAGCAAAGTTTGCAAAAAAAGCGAAATGTTTGGTACCATAATTGCAACTTTCCCTAAAAAAATATAAGCAAAAACATTCAGATTTTTAAGCTTTACAAGTTACGACCTCATTTAAAGGAGGAATCTTGTCGCGAAATTTACATAATGTCACATGACACTCTATAATTTACCAATTTAAAGGAGAATGAGATGAAGGAGCAACCAGAGGTGGTGCAGTGCACCTCACAAATAAAAATAACAACTTAGAAAGTTTAGGACTAACTAGAAATGCAGATATATGATATGTCGTTTCAAACCACTCTTGACTTGAGACGACCATTTTATTAAAGCCTTGTTTGATCTATATTTTTTTAAAATTTATTTTCAATCACATTTTTCAATAAGTAATAATGTACATGCAAATCAAAAAAAGAAAAGAAAAAATCTTATTTTTAACCACATATTTTCCATTACATCACAATATAAAATACATTATTTTCTCAAAAATGTACATCAAACTCCTTCTTAGGCATATAATGTACTTAAAATTACTTTAGTCCAACTTGGCCTAAGTCAATACAATTATTTTTATAGAGATTTGCATGGATTCATAATTTTATTTTGTGCAAGACCTGTGGGGATGGCCGCAGCTCTACGACAGGACTAAACCACCGACAAGGAACAAAGCCCCTATTTGATTTAAGACTTTCAAACTTATTTTTTATCAAACTCATTTTAAGCTACACATTCTTCCAATAAAATAATTTTGTACATAAACTTGTAATTTTTCCCCACTTCTTAATCACAAATTAAAAAAAAAAAATCACAAAATTTATTCTCAAAGAAATCTACGTCTAACATGTGGGGCACAGCACAGACCAAGGCGGTCCAAAAAATATATGTAAAAGACGTCAACATTTCTTAGGATAATCCACACAAAAGCCAAATTTTCAAATTCGGAATTTCAGAAAATGCAACTAGAAGAAACATGACAATGACAGTACCAACTTTATATAGTTCTAGCAACATAGACGATGCTTTACTCACAAAACATTCGACATCCTACTCAAACTTCTAATCCTACGACATATTTTGCACACGAGAAGAGCAACGGTGGCATTAGAAACCAGCTGAGACCATTTATTGTCCCTCCTCAACACGAGCTAAAAGAAACAGCCAAGAATGAATTGCCGACTGGCTTGGTAAAGCCAAGATCTGCGAAATCAGGATTTATAACCTTCCTCAAGTTGGAGAAACTACTTTCTTTAAACAGGCAGTATGCAGTTTACTTCATGGCAAATGCATGGTTGGACGGGATGTTTCCCCACTGCTGGCCTGATGTACGTCCTTCCCCTGTCGACTGATATGCTGGCTCCTGCTCGTTACTTTGATTTCTGAAACTGCAGGCATCATTGTTGCGTGCATTCTGAGCCTTGGGCACATTTGCTTCACTAGATTTGACGGGCAATGCTTTGGAACCTGATGAACTGATAGATTGTGATGAGACCGTTGAACCAGAATCTTCCCCCTTTGAAGTAGATGCATCAGACTTTTTTGTAAAGCGCCCACCCGATCCTCTTGCCCTCCTCAAAGCATGTTGGTGTCGGGACTCGTGGAGATAGGGCTGTCAATTGACAAAAATGAAGCTTAAGTTCCGAGTATGAGTCCACTTTTCATAGCAAAATAAGTCCTCATAGGCAAAAACCTGCAGAGGCTAACTTCTCCGTACAAAGCATTCGTAAACCAACCTTTCGAGCTTTTATCAATTTCTTTTCAAGCTCGGCTTTAGCCCGAATCTGCCTTCTTCGCAGGATCCCATTGTACTGCTTGGCATTGACATAAACAGGCTCCTGCTCCATCTCCAGGGGCAATGGAATCCTTGCAGGATGCATGTCAAATAAGTGAGGTGGAACCTGATCAAAAGAACAACTATTAGATTAAAAAATAAATAAAATTGTGCAGAAACAAATCTCTCAATATTGTCAAAAAATAATTAGATTTAATATTCTCCAACAACTTATGACAACAATAGTAACTGACTAATTCAAAATCAGATTAAAACAAGAAAATACTGCATATTTGCTCAACAATCTAAAGTAACAGAAATGAGTGGAAAACACAGATTACTGTTTAACCACAATTTCAACTACCTAAATAATATCAAGCCCTTCTCAGAATGTCCCAACTAAAACTACTGAATACAAATCAATATGAGAAGGTTCATCGTGATTCTAAGAGTATACCGAGAGTATTATGTTGATTAACTTTTCTGGTAGGCATTTGAATATGAAGAAAAAGATGGGGAAGTAATACACATTGCTCGAATTGGTCAATGTCATTCCAGTCTCCTCTTGGAATCTTCCAACATTAAGCTACTAACTAAAACGTAACACCATCAAAATGTCCATTTAATAATTTCTGCAATATTGCACATGACTGAAAAAGCCAGAAATGATTCTTCACACAGCTTCAAACAACCACAAGAATCCTAATGAGTTAACATAGAACCTAAGTTCAAGTATTCACTGGCATGGACTAGGTTTTACATTTCATGGAACCCTCTGAGTATTTAAATAAATAGATGGTACAATTTCATAACTAAAAAAAAAAAGGAAAATAAGAAACATGGAGTGAATTCTAAAAATATGAGCTACCATTCATGCACACATACCCAAGGTTGACCATAAGCCGCCATAATTCCTCCATAATATGGATCACAAGGATTTGAAGCACATGCCTGAAAAAGAGTCGCAAAAAAAGGAAGGGGGGTTTCAATTTATAAACCGCAAACTTCACCAATATTGGATAATAACATTCTTACAATTGAGTGCCCAACAAGTTCAAGCTGTGGGGGCTGCATAAGGCTTTCGATCCTTGGCTGCACAGTTGATGCAAACTGATTCTGACCGTCAACTCCATGATTTCTATCTAATCTTGACAGGAAATTATCATTAGTAACTTCTCATAATGAAAGAAAAGTAAGAAAGAAATTAAATGCTTCATCACAATTTTGCACAATAAATTGATGTAAAAATTTCTATTAATAAGAATTCTACCTGTGTCCAGGTTCCATTTGAACCCAACAATAAAGTGAGAAAAAGGAAATAATTTCACAATTACACCAATAGCATTTTAAGAAAAGAAACAAAGTAGTTTAGCATCCACGCTTGTTCTCGTTACATCATTCATGGATTTACATGATGAAATATGAGCTGGGATTTCTTTGTGGTCTGCTGAAAAGGTACCTGGGTGCAGAGGTAGAGTACTTGATGTTCGTTTGGCAGCGGCATCATCTTCCTCATTCATACCGTCCTCAGACTGTGATTGATCATCAACAGATTGTTCAAGAGATGACGAATCTGATGCATTTCCTTGCATCATTTCAGGGGGGAAGGGTTTATATCCAGTATCATTCCCACATGGTTCTGAACGTACTCTGGAATTTGAAACATTAGATTCTCCTGGACTCACTCTCTTGGAATTGGATTGCATGCTCCCTAGTTTCTCCAAATAACTTAATGTCGCGTCCTTACAGATGGCACAGATAATATGAAGGTAAATAAGGGCGGAAAACTCGGAATTATGAAGCTTAAATTATACCCAAAAAAAATAAAAAAAATAGAAATATAATATTCTCTTTAGAAGTTTTCTTAGCATCAAAAACCTCATTTGTACACCAAACTGTTTATACAGGAATCGGTTAGTGGACGAGCCAGACAAGAAATTTACAGGAAATATTGTATGAGCACATGGCCTCAAAATTTAACCAAAAACTTTGGGGAATTACTCAAGACCAGACTGTGACAACAGAATTAAGCTCATTAAAGTTGCTTTATAATTTGGTCACACTTTTATACATGAACCCATCATGCTTCGTATTGCCTAATATTGATTTTAATTCAATTCAACCAAAATGTGCTAATATAAATCCTACACTACTTTTCACACACTGTAGTATGCAAAGAAAATACAAAGTCAAAGTACTTGAGTATATAAACAAGAAAATACGGTACTACAAAAAAAAAAAATCAATAGAGAACATAAAAAGTCAATAATTTTCATCAAACCTAGAAAAAAACTAAATGAATGTGTAATCTATCCCCATCCCCCACCCCACCACAAGAAATGAAAGTTGAAGTTCACTGGATGCACAAGTTATATTGCTCCAAGTTGTTCCTGTCTTTTCTTTCCTCGTCTGTGTTTTCTAGTATTGTCAATTACTTCATTTTTTTTTCGAAACAATTATTCAGTAAATCAAAGAATACCTATTTTTTCTTTTTCGAGTCACAATTAGATCTGCGTATAAATTCATTTACAATTACATCGGAAGAATATCATCTTCCCGATAAATTCTTCATATTTCATCAAAATTACAACCAAGAGACTTCAATGTTTCCAATCAAAGAACTGATCTTTTCCAATCATAAAATATCAAGAATTTTACACGTGAAAAGTGAAAAAAAGCCCAAGAACAGTAATAAACATATATCACAACTATAAAGCATAAATAAAATAAAAGACCCAGCTCAGAAAATTCAACATAGATGCAAAAAAAGGAACCGTGGAACTCGGGATACAGAGAATTCCAAAAAATAAAAAAATAATAATAATAATTAACCAATAAAAGAAGTGACAATAACTAAAGCAACCCACGAATTTGGATTCATAAGAGAATTTTGAAAGAGAATATAGAATCAATGTGTGTGTTTATATAAAACTGTAATATACTGCTAATGGCAATCGTGCAATACTCTGTAACTCCAGAATGCAGGAGACTGACTGTGTATAAGGAGTTTTTTGCGAAGTATTATGAGTCAGCTAACGAAACACCTGAGAGGTAGCCCCGGTAGATTCATAGTTCAATTTCCTTGACACGTGTCCCAAGACGTGTTACTTAGTATAGGGTTTAAGCATGCATGCATGACATCGTGTTAGTTTCCCCTGACACATGCTCTATGTGCATTAATTAGTTTCTAGTATTGGAAACAAAATATAAATGAAAATTTCATTTATGAAAATGTTTGTGAATTTAAATCCAGATAAATGAAGAAGTAAATCCTGTTTTTCTTTGAAAATGATTACACAAACAATTAAGATTACTTGGAGATCTCAAACAAGAATTTCACAAAGCATAATCTGCATATCTGCAATTGCACTCACTCAAGAACGATAAATAAGAAGACGACGGCACAATTGGTAACTTCATACATACTTGCAAAGAGAGGAAAGAACTGGGGATACAGAGCACTCTGGGATATAGATAAAGAGTTACCTGTTAAAGTGAGTAAAGATAATTAAAGCAACCCTATAATTTCAAGGCATGAGAGAAATTAAGGCCAGTGTATTTGCATGTTATATGGCATTGTAATATATTTCTAACAGTAATATTGCGTTACTGTACAACATAGAGGAGTACCTATGTACATATAAATGTTCTTTCTAGAATTTATCGACTCATAACAAAGAACCCAGTGAATGCAACTGTAATACCATATTTGATTTGCCTTGACACGTCTCCCAGAGCTAAGGGATTAGACACATACTGCATTGAGATACTTGTTCCCAACAACGTGGTCTATGCTGCATTAAGTAGTTTAGTAGTTTTCTTTGTTTTGAAAACAAAATAGAAATTAAGTTTCTTCATGAAAATGCTTGTGAATATAATAAACTCTAGATATATAAAGAAGAAGAATCATTCTTCGAAAATAATAACCCACACAATTAACTTAGAATACTTGGTTCTCTCTAACATAAATTTCATAACACATTGTTTGCTTATCAAGAACTACATTCCCTCAAAAAAACAAGTCGAAGAACAATGATTAAAAAACATATCACAAATCTAAAGCAAAAATAACTGTGTATGCAAAGAGATGAATATGGAGTTGTAGGTAGGGAAGGGAATGGAAAAAGAGTTTACCAGTTAAACAGTGACAATCATTAAAGGACTTTTGGTGCATGAGGGAATTTAGCCAATGTATGTGTGTTGATATAGCCGTGTAATATACTGCTAAAAGCAATACCGTGTAACATTGGAATACAAGTGTATATGTACCGATACAGATTCACAGCAGATTTCTAGTGAATTAGCCTATCCCATAACGTATTAATTAATTTAGTGTTTAGCACCCATGTACAGCATTGCGTTAACTGCCCTCGTGATGATGCAAAGATAATTCTACTAGGACGGGATGTTCGTGTTCAACAAGTATCGTGTCGTGTCGGCCACCAGCACTTATTGAACACTCGATGACATATATTCGATAAGCCACATATTGTGTCCTACTTTTTAATAGATTCTATAAACTTTTAACTCCCTCAAGCGGTACTTCAGCGAAATTTCTCGGGCAAATGTTTGACATGGCATATGTCGTGTCCTCTATTAATAATTACAAAGTAAAAAACATAATATATAAGTTTAAAATTTTACAGAATTAAAATAGACGTGTTCGTGTCGTACTTTTTCAAAATCAAGTTTTGGTGTGTCCATGTTGTGTGTCCGTGCAAACAGAATGCCCCCAAAACGTGCTCTATGTCTGATAAACTAGTTTTCTTTGGTCTTAAAATAAAAATGAATTTTATTTATGAAAAAATGTGTGCAAGTAGAATCCTGTAAATAATCAAAAATTATTATACAGTACAATCAACTTAGAATACTTGATGCACTCTTACATAAATTTTCACAAAGCATAGTTTGCACAATGCTCAATGCTCTACACTAATATCATGCAATAAGATTGTGTTCTCTTATTTTCTTTTTCAACATTATTAAACATAACTTGGTATAGCCTCCAAGAACTAAAAGAAAAGTACCATTTAATCAACAACTTAACAACATGTTGATGTTTCCGTTTTTCAGCACAAAAAAATGATAACTGATAGTACAACCATTTGATACATGCAGTGGAAAAGCCATGCTATATGATAAATCAAAGCAACCTTCTTTAAACTTGCATTGCATATTCTAATTTTACCCAAATATTTCTACTCAGGCTGTTTAAATTTGCATTTAATATGGTTTATAGCTACTTTTGGAGGTAGATAAGGGGCACTGTATATATCAATTATATAAACTACCCTATCTATGATATGCCCTGTTCATGAGTTTAAAGAAAGCAATAAATTTTAGGAGTGGGTATCTAGAACTAAATTGATCAATTAAATAGAATTTCCCTAGATATTTATTCTAAAGGATGCCAACAAGCTCTGAGAAACAAGAGAAGATAACACAGAATATGTCCATGTGAGATAGTATGGTAATTCAAAGCTAGATATGGAACTTCACACTCTAAATCAAATGACACACAATAAGTATATAAAAAACTAGGCATGTTTGGCATGGCATTTGAAAAACCAATAATGGATTTTGATAGTATGAAGTTGCTTATAGGCCTGTTGAATAATTCTTGACAGTACTTTGTTTCAAAATGAGAGCTTTTAGAAGAAGCTGATCCAATGGGCTCCTTAAGAAGCTCTTCTACAACTATCCCAAACTAGCCTTAACTCTCAACTTCCAATCCTTTTGATACAGAATTCGAAGTGAATTCGTATTTAATTAAACCAAAATTTGATATAGGTATCTTACTGTGCCATTCGTACCTTGTATTGTGAGACAAAAATCTAGCATTTAATCAAATATCTTGCCTATACATATTTTGGACAAAAAAATCAACTAAGTCTCCCCACACCATGCCAAACCCCAGAAACGTAGTCACTTACACCACATCCATACTTCCCTCATTCGTAACTTCAAATTTTATCAACTACTTGTCCGCGTCAGAATTCACAATTGTCCGAAGCAATTAAGTCAATTTAAAAGAGTCATTTTTAGTCTTTTCTAGTCAATGGGAAATCAACCCTTTTTGAATCACATTTATATAGCGGAAAAATTCCCATCTTTCCTCAAAATTCTTCAAACTTCCATCAAAAGTACACCAAAATACTCAAAATTATTTCAATCCGACAGCGTCGAGAACTAATTATGTTCCATTATACAAAATCAAGAACCATATCTACCCATAAGGAAAACGAAAGCTAAACCCCAAATCAAAAGCTCAAAAGAATTTAAAAAAAAACACCCAGATCAGAGAATTCAATACAAAAACATATAAATAAAAAATACAAATGCAACGAGAAAGGAATCCTGAAATTCGAATCAGAAAAATCTCGGATATAGAAAAAAAAAATTACCAGTAAATGACGACGACTAGGAGAACATTACGGAAAGCCCTAGAATTTAGGGTAGCTACAGAAATTTATTTGAGAGACTTTGAGTCAATGTTTGTTCGTTGATGTAGAAATGTGATAAATACCGTGTAACTGCCAGAATACAGAGAGTATCCTTTCTGAAGGGAGTGTGAATTTGTGGAACCTGTAGTAGTCCTATTCACTTGTATGATTTTTTATTTTTATTTTTTGGATTTTCTCAATAAATACTTCATTTGTCCCTTGAAGATAAACTTCATTTTTATTTGTTTGTTCCAAATTATAAATCATTTTCTTTATTAAAAATATAATTAATTTCTTAATTTTCTAATATATTTTTATTTAATGTGACTTATTACGAATAAATATGAGCGAGTGTATTTAAATTATTATTTAGCCTTTTTTTTAACATCTTTTTATCAAAAAATTATTTTTCAATCACACATTCGACAATAAATTTTTTTTACACGTAAATCAATTTTTAAAATTTTTTAACACTACATTCTCCAGAATATTATATTCCAAAATACGTTCTTCTTAGTTTTTTTTCTAGAATGGGCTCAAATAGGGGCCAACGTCAACATTCGGGTCTCGGGACGTTCACAGCTGTATCAGTAGGTTCCTCAGGAGATATATATTTTAAAAGTATTTTTACTTATAAAGTAAAAATAAAATTGATTATTAGCGAATTTGTTAAACTTAGCTAAAGAAGATACTAAACTTGTTGCGTTACTATTATATTTAACGGTCTAATTATTTTAAAACATAAACTTCTTGATTATTATAAAATTAAGCAAGGACAGCAATAGGGGAGAAGAATCATGCTACACGTACTTTGGTAAAAAAAAATAAAAATTACATAACATACTTGTCGATTTGTGATTGGATAGTTGGAAAAAATAAATAAATAAATCACCCGTAAACTCGTTGCTACCTGTAATTGTTATATGAGCAGTTCCCTATATGCAAGGAATTGTTCAAGTGAGGATTGGGCATGACAACGCTTACTACGTCCAATTGCTCGATTTAACATGCAAGTCAACAAATCGCACCACTAGTGAGTTTATCGATTCAATTAACCTGTACAGAAATTGTTTACATTTTTATTGACAGATGATAAGGTGATACGTATTTTGACACTTCGTTTGAATTTTCGTCATCTGTTAAACTTTTTGTACATGATATATAACTCTATGTACTTAGGATATGTAACTAGTTAAAGAAATAATTCGTATCGTAGTGCAAATGCAAGCTCTAAGCTATTAAGTATGGCCGAGAGTGTATTTTCTCAAGTGTGTAGAGTGATTTTTCAAGATTTTTGTTGTAGTTGATGAAGATGATATGAAAGGTGGAAAGAGTGAAGTATCCTCTAACTCATTCCTCCTCGCGTTCACAATGATGTGCGTGACAATTTTTTTGTCAGGGAGCTTCTCTGAATCATTATAGTTAGAAGGTTGATTTTCGAATTTTCTACAACAATGTCAATGACTGGTTGATCTGTACCTCCGTCATATTTCTTGTAAATTGTACAGTTGAATATTCTATCAAATGTGTCAATTTAAACGTTCTTAGAAGCTACTTATCTAGAATGGACTTTTCTTTAATCAACTTCCTGTTTTGACCATATTCAAGAAGAGATGGCTACAGACTACACATTCTCTTAAATGTCACTATTCCAAAGCTCAATTTTTCCAAGAAAATCCATTTATAATAGTTGGCAAGTATGAGTTCAACATTGTCATTCAATAATACAAAATGACCACAAAGCCTATTTATTAACATGTTCTCTGAAGTCTAGACAAATCTCAAGTCAGCGAATAAGATTAATCTCGTCCAAAAATATATTAGAAATTCTTGTTACTTTACTCTATTTGATGAGATGTCCATAGTTTGTCAACGTATTAGATTTTTTCTTCAAATTTATCTAAGAAAAATTATATTCAAATTATATATATATATTTTTTTGCATCATATTTTAATTGCACTTAAAATTTTTTAATGTTTGTTCATTATAACACTTATATCCCTAACGATTTTTCATGTCATCCATATTCTCGAATTTTTCATTATTTAACACGTTTTGTATTTGATAACAGTTTTATGTTCAAAAGTCCGTTGAAATAGTGTACTTTTTAAAAAATAAATAAATAAAAAGTGTGAAAAATATTTTTCTCACATTTCAAAGCACAAAAACAAAATATTGTGATATAAATCATCAATAATGACGAGATGCACTAATTAATGAAAAGTTGAAAATGAGAACTTGACTGAAAAAAAAAGTTAACAAAATAAATATAGCAATAAATAATGATTAAGGAGCTTAACTACCATTAAAATGTGGTGTATGAAATAAATATTATAGTGATAATATAATTACTCTTTATCTAATTTGACTAAGTGCTTAAATAATTCGAAATTCATAAATAAAATAAGAGGAAATGGTAACACATAAAGATATAATGCCATATTTGTCCAAAAATTTCAATAAATAAATATTATTTATAAATCTAAAAGCCGTTGACAAAATTCATTTTCTGACTATTTAAATGAACAATAGTAAGACGCACGTACATGACATGTTCCGTAGTATAGTTGGTTACGTAATAGCATTGACCGACTTTTGGTTATTTTTGGAGACATCATTAATTAAATCTTATTTAGCAAAACTTTTTCAATAGAATACTTCAAACTTACAACGAAAAATAAAACTCGATTGTTGAAAGTTCAAACCAATAAAACTTGGTAGGTAGCATAACCCCCATCTGGAGATCATGAAAGTTCAAACCAATAAAACTCGATTGCTTGCTCAATTTCAAAGTCAATCAATGCGCATCTTATATATTAATATATTAACTGCATGATAGTCGTCATTCCAAATTGAACTGCAACTCATCGTAGTTA